>JAOTRQ010000003.1:2718621-2736495 GCA_028565875.1 Hoplisoma paleatum | reverse complement strand
AATGACTTAGTGTAGCAAAATAATGACTTAGTGTAAAAGAATAATGACTTAGTGTAGCAAAATAATGACTTAGTGTAAAAGAATAATGACTTAGTGTAGCAAAATAATGACTTAGTGTAGCAAAATAATGACTTAGTGTAGCATAATAATGACAGTGTAGCAAAATAATGACCTAGTGTAGCAAAATAATGACTTAGTGCAAAAGAATAATGACTTAGTGTAAAAGAATAATGACTTAGTGTAGCATAATAATGACTTAGTGTAGCAAAATAATGACTTGGTGTAGCATAATAATGACTTAGTGTAGCAAAATAATGACTTAGTGTAGCAAAATAATGACTTAGTGTAAAAGAATAATGACTTAGTGTAGCAAAATAATAACTTAGTGTTGCAAAATTATTACTTACTGTTGCAAAATAATAACTTAGTGTTGCAAAATAATAACTTAGTGTAGCAAAATAATGACTTAGTAAGTCGAAATAATAACGATGAGTGCTTGATTCCTATTTTTATTTTATGGGCTTCCATAGTAAAAAGCACAATGGAGTTTTAATTCATTCTAAATTCACTTCACTTATGAACATGAACAGAAACACACGACCAAAATAACTACAGTTTTACTAAAATATAGTGTATAATGATGTGTTTTAATTATTCGATCACAAGAAGACATGCTAATCTAAAAAAAAATAGTAAACAGGTGAGTGTTTGAGAGATCACTGGTGTGTTCAAGGAAACAGAAATCATCGATTTGCTTTGTTAAACTGAAAGAAGCAGCTCGACATGAGGGATTTATAGTGTATAAATGTGATATGATTGTATATATGTGTGTGTGTGTTTCATTTTTGGATAATTCCACACGTGATTAGTTCAGGAACAAAGCTGAACTCGACAGGTCTGTTCGGTTAAAGTGTAAAAACCTTCCAGTTTAGTGTAAAATAAAAAGGAAAAGGGGGAAGAAAACAAAACAAACGCTGTAAAGAAAAGGTTTGAATATTAATATGTAGGGGGGTTGGAGTACATTGACTGGTTGAGGAGCTGGATTGTCCTGCAGGGCGCATTATGTCTTTCATTAGTCTCTTTGCAGGGGGAAGGGAGTGCAAGTGCAGAAAAGAGGGGATTTAACATTCTACCAGTCCGGCAGACACTCAAATAACATGCAAATGGAGAAAAACGAGTAAGTATTAAATGCAAATGTCACATTTAACGCGTTTACGTGCTGAATTCTTCTTCCCATCAGGGTGCATCGGTACAGTGGTTTGCTCGGAAATGCATGGCGACTGGTTTTGTTGTTCATTGAGTAGCCGAGCCGAGCGGATCAGTTTTCCCTCCCCCGAGCACTAATGTAGCGTTATAGAGCCTCTATTTCACTCTCAACAAAGACGAACCCGCTTTGCTTTCTAGCGCCACTGGTCGAATGTTTACGCCGCATATTGGACGTTTTTTTGGGGGACGGTTTCAGTAATGAAACGGATGATATGTGTTAGCCTGTCTGCTTAGAGCTTAGCCGTTTTATATTCAAGATTTAGTAGCTTAACTAACACCAGCTATGTACAATCACACCTCTGTATGTCTTATTAGTCTTATTTAGAGACCTGTAGTAACTGTTTATTGTTTACTGTTTATTTATTGTTTAAAAAAAATAAGGTTGTGATCGGTCTCGACCTGCCGCGTCTAAGGTGAAACGGTGTTTTTTGGGGTCGTCTGGAGCCTTTCAGCAGCTCACCGACATCTGAATTAGCATTAAGACTTTTATTATATTATTTTAACTCAGTTTTGTTTATCTGTTTAAAACCGTGATGTTCTATTGATCTATAAACGTGTGTGTCAGTGGATGAACCGGTATTTTACTCGTCATTTACCTGGTGAAAATGAGATCAGGTCTCACACAAAAGCTTTGTACGTTTATTTGCATTAATTTAACACGAAATGAGACAAACATGAAAGACAAAACAGACAAAAGTTTGTTGGAAATTCACACTGGTTTCGAATATCAATTATTTCTAACATTGACCAGGTTTCCAAGGGTCCTACTTTCCAAATTATATACACACACATATAAACCCTACTGGTAACTAATATTGTTCTTATAGTGCTTATAACGGGGCGGCACGGTGGCCGAGTCTCACAGCAACAAGTCCCGGGTTCTCCCCGTGTCAGCGTGGGTTTTCCTCCGGGTACTCCGGTTTCCTCCAACAGTCCAAAAACACGCCCTAGGTCGGATCGGAAATGTGATTGTCCAGTAGTCTCGCAAGTTCCCACCCACCGCTTACTGGTGGTTGTTGTCAGGAAGGACATCCGGACGGAAAACTCTGCTCCAAACATTAACGTCCGACCCCATATAAGACAGCAAATATGACTATTGCAGGTCTGCCCGTCATTAAATCTTGTAAACGACAGATCCTGGGTTCGATGCTTTAAGTGGACCGTAGAAGGTTCAGGCACGGTCCAAAGACGTGCCACCAGGTCGATTAGAGATGGCGAATTGTCTCGTAGAAGAACAAGATCGAAATCGGATACCGGTGTGTCAACGGGCGATTTAGGTTTATTTATAGTTAAGGGATCGTTTATTTTAACACCTTAAAAATGAATTGAAAAAAGGCGCATGTCACATTTTCTTCTTATTTATTCATCAAGCTTTTAATGTCATGTTTTGGTAGGTCATATTGATAACGGGAAACGATCATTTATCAAGTTCAATCTGTACGCAAGTCACATCAAACACAGTCATGGACATTTATTTTCCTTAAAAATGGCTTATTAAACTTATTACAAGCAAATCGTGGCAGATTCTAACCGTACTGAATTGCGTAATGCAAACAAGGCTATGAAATTATTGCAAACACCAACATAACTGTAAACTGGAAATAAGTTTACCCACTCGACTCTGTAAAACGGTTAACAGAAACACGAAGAGAAATTGAATGTGACTTGTACTTCAAATGTAACTAAGCTAGTGCATGAAACGCATCACAAGCCTTCGATGAATTCTTCCGACCTACATTAAAAGAGCGTTCTCAGCAGCTGTGAGCCAAAATATATGGGTATTGTTCTTTTTTTAGCAGAGGTGAGGAAGAGGAGGAAGAGCAGAGGCGAGAGGCGAGTCGTTTGTTTAGTTTGTGGTAGGCTGGTATTCAATTCTCTGTGTTTCATCTCATCGTGTATGCATCATGCTTGGAAGCATGACATCTTCATGTGGTCGGTCACACTAAGTTCGCCTGTGATTGCATCTAACCTGTGGAGATTTGTGAAGACCACTGAAAGTAGAGCATGCTACATACACACACACACACACAAACGGAGTTTGGCTTGGGGTGAGACAGTAGTAACCTATGTTTGCATGGTGACTCAGGCGTTCTGCCTTCTGACAGCTGCATGAGGTAAAAACAACACAATATGGCTGTTATAAATACAGCTCACACTTGCACTATGGACAACTAGTCTGTAATTACACATTAGAAATATGAAACATAATAAAATGATTATAAGGAAGAGTAGAAAGAGGTTTGGAAAAGTTTTCAGACGCTTATTATTGATGCTTGTTTTTCTTTTTTAATTCATATGAAGAATGCCAAAACAGTAGAACTGCATTTATGTGCATAACAATGCCTGGTTCATGAACTGTGCATACACTGTAAAGTTATTACAGCTCATACGGTCAGGCATAAAGATCACTTTGATAAGGGCCAAATTGTAATATCCAAAGCGCTGAGTTAAATAATTTTACAGGAAGCCGCTGTAGTCCAAGAAGGAACCAACCTTGAACAACTGACAGCTTGTTGATCTGACAAATCTTGCTGTTACCAGTATGAGGTGGTTACCAGCACCATATATCATGTGTAGTTTATGGTTTGGGCAGTTTATGGTCCATGTGCCAGGGTTTTCTGTGTGGCACTCCAATATACTGCAAACATAAACACTGATTAATATGATGAATATGTGTACACACATGTATGAATTTGCGTAAATGCAGACTGATGCTGACGAGTTCAAATCATGTTGATACAACAAAGAGCAAGTGTGTTTGTTTAACTGAGGACATGCTCAGTACACACGTCTGTATGACCAGCATTAGGGATGTCTTAGTTTCAAAAAAACATTTTGACAAGCACCGTGAACAGCGAGATTTGTGCCTCATTTATTCTAACCATTAACATCACATCGTGTGTGGTCTGTCTTCACTGCTTGCCACGTCCAGCTTGTCTAACTAGGCTGCGATCACTGCATGCCTCGTCAGCTCTTCCATTTGTCAGCGATCAAACTGTCAACGAACTAAATAACCCCGTGCATCTGGTGTGTTGCGTGTCATCACTCAACATGTTCTGTTTATTTTGCGACTGTCGACTTGGAACGCTTTCCATTAGATCTGTCCTGTTTTTCTTCTTGCAGTCCTGCTGGGAAGAAGTTCCGCAGCAAGCCTCAGCTAGTTCGTTACCTAGGCAACTCCATGGACCTCAGCTCATTCGATTTTCGTACCGGAAAGATGCTGATGAGTAAACTGAACAAGAACAGGCAGCGGCTCCGCTATGACACCAATAGTCAATCGAAGGTAAGGGATGGTAAAGGGAGCTCTGAGAGAAAACAAATGGAGCACAGGAGTCGTTTATAACGTGGTTGTCATGAAGTCCTATAGGGCAAACCAGTTTGTTTGTGTCCTGTAGGGCAAACCAGTTTGTTTGTGTCCTGTAGGGCAAACCAGTTTGTTTGTGTCCTGTAGGGCAAACCAGACCTAAACACATCGCTCCCAGTACGACAGACTGCGTCTATCTTCAAGCAACCAGTAACGAAAGTCACCAACCATCCAAGCAACAAAGTCAAAACAGATCCACAGAAAGCCATCGACCAGCCAAGACAGGTGCGCACACACACACACCCACACACACCCACACACACATACATGCATGCGCACACACACAGCTGTTATGAAGGGATTTTGTTGAAAGGCACAAAACAGTTCCCATCATTTTAACATTAGTGTGGAATGTTTTTGCACTGTGGGAGGAAATCGGAGCGCCTGCTGGAAATCCACGTGGACACGGGGTTCCACTCTGCATAGAAAGGACCAGGTCTGCCCCACCTGGGAACTGAATCCTGGACTAAGCCACCATGTCGCCCTTATCAATACAAAAGATTTAATTTAGTATTTACAATTTACAAATCAACACTTCTGACAACGACGAGCGTGTACATTCGAACAACCGTACTAAGATTCAATATATTCAGCATTTCTATTGTGCAATTTGGCTTTGTGTCCAATTAATATTTAATTTTTTTAAACACCTTTATTTGCAGCTCTTTTGGGAGAAGAAGCTGAGTGGCCTAAATGCTTATGACATTGCCGAGGAGCTGGTGAAGACCATGGACCTCCCAAAAGGTTTACAAGGTAGCACAGGCCAAACAAGTTCTGCATTTGTAAATCTGTAATGACATGAAATGATCTTGCCCTGTATATGTGCAGGTGTCGGGCCCGGGTGCACCGACAGGACGCTGCTGTCTGCCATCGCCAGTGCCCTGCACACCAGCTCCGCTCCCATCACGGGCCAGCTGTCTGCGGCTGTAGAAAAGAACCCCGGGGTATGGCTAAACACCGGCCAGCCACTTTGTAAAGCCTTCATCGTTACAGACGAGGACATCAGGTAAGGAACAGCATAAAATAAGGCTGTCATGTCATGAGGAAGTTGTGAGCAGTCCGTTGGGTCGGAGTATGTGTGAAACCGTTGAGTCGTTACTACATAAATGAAGACGTTTGCTTTTCTGTTGGTTTAGGAAACAGGAGGAGCTTGTGTACAATGTGAGGAAGCGGTTGGAGGAGGCTCTCATGGCCGATATGTTGGCTCATGTAGAGGAGGCATCTAGTGGGGGAGACGTGGTTAAAGATGAGGGAAACGGTCATGATGATAAAGAGGATGTATAGCAAAGGTGAGGACACTTTAACCATCTCTGATGGACGGTCAGCTATAAGAGAAAGTGAAAATACACCGTGTGGCTGGAAGTTACTTACACAGGGTAATTCAGCGATGGCATAAATTGGTTTGTTCAATTATTCATTCATTCATATATTTTACTTTTTGCACCACTTTCACCTGGTCAGGATCAGAGATGGGGGCTGGACGGGGCCTCACAACAGATCAGTGCTAGTCATTCTTATATGAAAGGACATAAATACCGAGCAACAGTAACAACCTGACAGTTGTGGGGTTTAAACTAGCAACCTTTTGTTTACTAGTCCAGCGTTATGTGCAAATGTTCTCCCAGAATACGGTGTTTTTTATGACATCTAACTGCTGTACCATCTCCCCCCCCCTTCAGGTCAGTTGTATGTATCTGAACTACCTGTATACAGGTTTACCAACATAACCATCTTATCCGGACCAGAACTTCACACTCCGTCTGATCAGCTCAACACTTACGAAGATGCTGTAGTCCTGCTCTGAAGGACACTGATCTAAACCCACTGGTTGGGGTTTTTTTCTTTTTGAGGACTGTTTGTTTTAGACATTGTTTATGTTTCTAAATGTGTTTTTATTGTGTAATTGAACAAATCATTCGCATATGAAATGGAACTGGTGCATCTTTTTTTTTTTTGCAAGAGAGTCTATTGGAGTGATAAAACAAGCAACTGAAACAAAACAATCATCCAGACTTACAGAACATTGAATCAAAGTTTGAGAATTTAATATCTGAGCTTTTAAAACCCGCTCTGGTTGGTGCAATATACTGCATTGGTAAAGGACACATACACGTGAATGCAAATCTCTTAAACACTTGTCCAAATTGTGCATAAAATTATAAGATGTGAATGGTTCAGCATGGTTGGGCAAGTTTACAGTTTCTTAAAACTCAGATTTCAATGATTCAAACGATCAGTTCAGTATTAAACGCTAATTTGGTTTGTCTTTCTTACCTCTTGGTTGTTTGTAGGTTTGCATTTTGTGTGTTTGCATTAATAGGTTTTCATTACTCTGATTTGTAAAAGTTGCATTATTCGGTTACTGAGGAATCAAAAACATGTTTGTTTGGTGCTGCAAGTTATTATAAAATCTTAATTAAAAGTTTAAGCTGTTCGTCTTCATCTTATAACCCTGGCCCAGAATCAGATGTAACATGAAATGACAAGCTTGGCTTTATTGGATTAAAATCAATGCTGGTCGATATTCAAACTTTTAGAGGTCAAGTGAAAATTGGGCAAAGTTTTGTTTAGTTGTGTAAAAATTTTACTTTTAAACTTCCTCCTGAGGTTCTCAATACAAGTTTAATAAAACTCTAAGAATCTAAGAATGACAACAAACCTGCCAGCGGTGCTTTTGACAATTTTTTTTTTACAGCGAAACAGTTTAGTTTCATGCTGCATCATTAAATAATGTTCTTTTATGCTGTTTATAATGTTTTGAACGAATGCACATTGCTCCGTGGTTACTGTTTTTGTGTATGCATACACACGTTAACTGTACGGCTGTAATTCGACATCAGTTGTTCAGTTTACTATGACATTTTACAAAGTAAAGTGTTTCTAAATGTTTCATGTGTTTGTTTTTTTCCACAATTGAAAGCATATGTTTTAACTCAAACGGATCGATGGCCTTTTACATGGTACATGTTCTACTGATGTTCAGTAACGGGGATTAAAACTTGACTGTCCCTCCCAGTGTCCACGTGAAGCTTAACTGTTAACTCGCTATTAAAATTATAATGGCTTTCCTTCATGCCTGAGCAAAGGGCACAGGGCCAGTAACTTTTAAGAGAGCAAGATTCAGTCAGGAAGAAAGGGATCGTCTGTTTGTATTTGGGTTCTAAGTGAACTCTTGTGCTCATTTTCTGGCCCAAATTTTCTGGTTAATATGGCGTCTCCTGAACTCTACACCAAGGTAAGGATTGACTTTTGTTTCACACCAATAAGGTATTAACTTGCAAGAATATGTGTGTCGTCACACAGAAACATGTTCTACCAGAATTTTAACTTCTCAAATGAATTCTGTCATGATGGACAGGTTCGTGACGAGTGCAAATTTTCGGGATTACCAAGTTACATTTTTTCTTTTATTTCTGATCAACCGCAGCAGCCCAGAGATTGAATGACCGCTGTTAATGTTTAATGCAAACACGAGTTTTCTTTGTGCTGATGCTAACACAAATGTTGACACACTCAGGAAACTTAAACTTACGTGTCACTAACACAAATCAGAGCAGTGTTTAGTTATTTAGCTTTTCTGTAATGTATGGAAAGCCGTAGTGCAATCCATTTCCCGAGGACCGGTGTCCAGGATAAATTTCCCCCCAAGTTTCTGTAACATTACTTAATCTACCAGGCGAGATGGATCAAAATTCAATGAGTAGAAGAATCACCAAGAACGCTTTCCAGGATTAAAGCTACACCTTACTTTAGAAATTCTTCCATGCATCCAGTATCTAGTTTTTACCAAAGCTTAACCTTATTTTGGCTCACGGTGGAACAAACACTGTGATAATACACTAAACACCTTTTAGAAAAGATTGCCAGACTCATGTAGTGTATGTCCGATTAACCGGACTGCATGTCTTTGCTGCATGAACATGTCGGTTCTCAGAAAGCATGCATACCAGAATTTTAAATCTTTTTTGTCTCAAGAGAGCATCTGTGTGGGTGCCGGATCCTGAGGAAGTGTGGGTGTGTGCTCAGCTCGAACAGGAGTTCAGACCCGGAGACCAACAACTCACACTGAAGCTTAGCAATGGAGAAGTAAGACAAGCATTCACTTACATGTATTACAGAATCGAAAACAAAACTACCTACGACATGGGCCCTACATCTTTGTTCCATCTTTTTTTGTTGTTGTTGCTTAGATAAGACACTTCCCCGTGTCCTCTACGGCTGGTCTTCCACCGCTGGGAAACCCAGATATTCTGGAGGGTGAAAATGACCTAACGGCGCTCAGTTTTTTGCACGAACCGGCTGTGCTCCACAACCTGCGTGTTCGTTTTCTCCATTACAACAGCATCTACACGTACTGTGGTGCGCAAAAACACACTTAGTCTATGCACAGAGCATTTAAAAACATTGAAAACTAGACTTCAACACAAGTAGGTCACAAGTAGGTCATTGGGGGGCATAAATAATACGTTTATGCATGAATTTCAGTGATCCTGAAATTCTATGGTACAGAAACATACAATAATAAAGCATTTTATAATGAAACCCAACTGTATGCACGTATGCATGACTGACATCGACCGGAGTTTTACGGTTGACCTTTTATTCCTAAATTCTTTGCGTAGGCATCGTGTTAGTGGCTCTAAACCCATACGAATCGCTTCCCATCTACGGAGAGGAAGTGATCGATGCATACCGCGGTCAAGACACAGCTGATATGGACCCTCACATTTTCTCCATCGCAGAGGATTCCTATCGTACCATGAGCAGGTCATCAGTAATCATTACACTGCGCTTATAGGCTGATGTCTGTGTTAGATTATAGAACTAACATCATGTGTAAAATAAGTAAACGTTTCCTTCTTCAGAGAAAAATATCTGAACTGACATTTAATGGTTTGATTTGTACCTGATTAAATACACCATTACTCTCAAATCAGAAATGCTAAACATAATCATAAGACTTAATTGTAATGCTGGTTATGTATACTTTGTCTGTTGGCGGTTTTAAGTCTCGATGATTTGAATAGACGTGATAATAACTCTTTCAAAAGGAAATTGATTTTCCATCTGCAGGGAGGAGAAGAACCAGTCCATTATCATTAGTGGCGAGTCTGGCTCTGGAAAAACTGTATCGGCTAAGTTTACCATGCGCTACTTTGCTGTGGTTGGAGGTGCAACTCAACAGACGAGTGTAGAAGAAAAAGTTTTGGCTTCCAATCCCATTATGGAGGTACAGACCCCAGCTCTGCTTCGTCTCCCTTTTTATTGTGATAAAAAAAATACAATCGGTTTGTATGTGTATGTGTTTTCTTCTGTAGGCCATCGGAAATGCAAAAACTACTCGCAACGACAACAGCAGCAGGTTTGGAAAGTACATCGAGATTGGCTTTGGTTCTAAAGGACATATTATTGGAGCAAACATGAGGACATATCTGTTGGAAAAATCTAGAGTTGTTTTTCAGGTTCTTTTCCTTTTAATAATATGATTTCATTATATGTGCTGCTTACATAGATAGCAATGAAAGTTTTGATAAGTAGTGGCTTCCTCCTAGGCCTCAGAGGAAAGAAATTATCACATCTTCTACCAGCTTTGTGCCTCCAGAGATCTACCAGAAATGAGGGCGCTCAGACTAAGTAAGTTGCAAATGTCTGTTAGCAGAATGTGCGAATATTTTTACGTGAACGTTCCAATGTCAGCGATTTTCTTCTTAGACTCTGCAGAATACTTTCGATATACTAATCAGGGACAAAATATAAACATACCGTGTGTAGAAGATGCCGTGGAGATGGAGCACACTCGGAATGCTTTGACAGTTCTGGGTAAGACAAGTAAACAGTTTCTTTATACATCTTTTTATTCATTACTTTAGTGCATGATGATTACGTTTCAGCTTTTAACAGACAAAAAGCACTGATCTGCAAATCCAGCTTGTTATCTATTGTTAAAATAAATATTAGATAAAGAAAATATAGGTTATTTATTTCAATAATTAATTTGTCTGGGCTTTGTTTGACTGCAGGAGTGCCACCTGATCAGCAGATGGAGCTCTTTCGGATCTTAGCAGCTGTCCTTCATCTTGGAAACGTTAATATTGAATCCAGTGGCAGAGGAGGCGAGCGCAGCTACATCAGTGTACAAGATTTGTTTTAAACATTGTTATCTAAAGTAAACCCTTCTGATCAAGCCCTTTTCTGTACACGTACCACAACCAAACCCTCCCTAACCACATCCTAAGACGATTATAATCATGCTATCGTAATATAAGCCATACGTAGGCCTACAATTATTACATATTTCATGCTTATTTCACATATACAACAAGTTTCTTTTTTACTACCTGGCAGGCGAATGACCACTCTTTGATTCTCTTCTCCAAACTGATGGGGGTAGAGGGACCTCAGATGGCTCACTGGCTTTGCCATCAGCGATTAGCTGTGGGTGGAGAACTTTTGGTCAAGCCAATGCCAGCACAGAAGGCCAACGAGGCCCGAGATGCTCTGGCTAAACATGTTTACGGGCAGCTGTTCAGCTGGACTGTACAGAGGCTAAATCTCGCTCTCAGAGCCAAGAGAGAGAATCCCAGGACCTCCATCGGAGTTCTGGACATTTATGGGTGTGTAAACAGAACCGGAAATCTAAAAGGCTGATGGTCGTTAAAAACAAGTTTGTAAACGTGTTTTTAATTCTTTCAGATTTGAGACTTTTGACAAAAATAGCTTCGAGCAGTTCTGCATCAATTATGCTAATGAGAAGCTCCAACAGCAGTTTAATAAGGTAAAAGACTAGTTATTGTTATTGCTATTATTGTCAATATAAAATGATCTCATGTGGTTAATGTTTCTGCAGAACATCCCGTCATACTTGTTATCGTTGACTCCATTCTCTTCTCCGAAAGAATTTATTTTATCATCTTTTTTTTATGAAGCCCCACAAAGACACAATTGCTTAAAGTGTCCACATCTAATCATAACAATTGTTTCACTGACAGTCTTCAATATTACACAATTCACACATAAAGCCAGAGAAATCTGGTCTATCCTGGTCTTAAACACCGTAGAACACGGCGAGGCCAAGTTTAAATGGACTGTACCATGTCTGAAAGTAATTCAGGTTATACAGTTATTACAGTCAGGCTATTGAGTCACAGAAACCTGCAGTCGTTATATTACATTACCGTCACCTTTTATCCAAAGTGACTTATATAGTACGAGCAATTGAGGGTTAAGAGCCTTGCTCAAGAACCTAACAGCAGCAACCTAGCATCAGTGAGGTTTGAACCCTTTATTCTTTGGATCATTGGATTACTAACTCTGTACCTTAACAAGTAGACTAGGGCCCACAGCCGGTTTGTTTTCAGTTCATTATTTGCCATGTCTCCAGCATGTTTTCCAGTTGGAGCAGGAGGAGTACTTGCGAGAGGAGTTACCCTGGAACCGTATCGAGTTCAGCGACAACCAGCCGTGCATCACGCTCATAGAGGGATCTCTCGGTCTGCTGGACCTGTTAGATGAGGAGTGCCGAGTAAGTTTCGTCGAAAGCCGTAATTATTCACTGATCAGGCCGTAGACATGATGACTAAACAATCTATTCAATCCACGTACATTATTCCAATTTTGCAACGATTGTCCTGTGCACAAAGCCAGGACGGTAAAGTCCTCAGCTTAGTTTCGTAAGTTAGAACTCTCAAACACAAGTTTTGGCTTTCCTGACCGACATCAGTGCTCACCATTGAGGAAAAGAGTAGATTAGTGGGTCGAGCTTTGTGCTATAAACATAAGATTGTGGGTTCAAAGTCAGGTTGTTACGCAACCATTGCGTCCTTGAGGGGAACGCATTAACACGGTACACTCCTGGGACGCCGTATGATGGCTAATTCTATATTGGCGCTCTGCCCCCCTCCAAACCACCATACTAGTTTTAAATTCAATTTTATTTGTCATTACACATTTACAGATGTACAGTACAATGAAATGTTTCTCTTCCCAACTTCCAATATCTTCCAACTTGTCTGGAAGTTTGGGGTCAGAGCGCGGGGTCAGCCAATGTACGGCACCCCTGGAGCAGACAGGGTTAAGGGTCTTGCTCAAGGAGCCAGCAGTGTAGCGGAGTGTAGGAGAGCCTGGATTTGAACCCCCAACCTTTGGGTTCCCAGCCCCACTAGGCTACACTGTCCCTGTGTGTGGAGATGGAAATGTTTATATAGGGACACCAACAGATATCAAGTCTTGAGAGAAATTCTCTCAGAAAAGTTGTTGTTATTTATCGGGAAAGATCACATAGCGCTCATCCTTTTAATAACATTTGTTCTTACATGAGATGTTCAATAAGCCCATGAGCAGATCATCAAATGCATTTGACTTTATAGTAAATTGATTTGATTAAATGAATGAGCAAATAGTGTAGTTATATTTTTTAAATGGGATTAATTCAATTCTGTTGTAATAACGTTGTACTACTCATTTCAGTAAAAGCTCTGTTGACCTTCCTAAACATTGAGTATTATTTTTCTTTTCTTTTATAGCTTCCTAAAGGCTCAGATGAAAACTGGGCACAGAAACTCTATGAGCAGAACCTGAACCGGAGCCCCAACTTCCAAAAGCCGCGGATGTCCAACACAGCATTTATTATAATTCACTTTGCTGATATGGTCACGAATGCACAACTATATTATTATATATTGTTAACATATAATGTATATAGAAACATTTATGTATGTTTGTTTGTTTCTGTTTCAGGTCCAGTATGAATGTAATGGGTTTTTAGATAAGAATCGAGACACTATATTTGAAGAACCCATCAATATAATGAGAGCCAGTCAGGTACAACTTCTAGTAAAACACAGATAACTTATATTACTAGTATCACTGGCAAGTTATGGGATTTGTCCACTCGTCCATATGTTGTGTGATACCAATTTCATCATAGAAATGCCTCTTAAGTCATGTCATGCAAAAGTTTTCAACCTCATTAGGGAATTAAGTTGACCGTCTCTGTCTCCTAGTTAGAATTGGTGGCGGAATTATTCCAGAAGGAGTCTGCACACGCTGAATCTGCACGCGCTGTACCTAACGGGAGGGTACGTGCTGGGAAAAGGGCTCATCGAGAACACAAACTGACCGTGGGCTTCCAGTTCCGTCAGTCCCTGCAGCTCCTGATGGACACACTGAACAACACTACTCCTCATTATGTTCGCTGCATCAAACCCAACGACCTCAAACAGCCTTTCATGTGTGTGACGGCCTCTGCTGGCTTTTTCTTTCGCTCCTCGAGTCCTTGTGTAACTTCTCACGTCGGTTTTACTTTGGGCTGTCAGGTTTGATCCCAAGAGAGCCGTGCAGCAGTTACGAGCCTGTGGGGTGCTGGAGACCATCCGTATCAGTGCTGCAGGCTACCCGTCCAGGTCCAGTATAACATATCTGAAGTGTTGTGATGTAACAAGGAACAGTGATTGGTATGATTCGGGTATTGAATCATTTTGACACGGTTTTCTGGCATGGTTTGAGATCTGAACTCATGATCGGAAGGTTGCCGGTTTGATGCAGTATAATTTAGATCTTGTTCCAGATCTTGACCAGAATACCTCTAAGTTAACAGATGATGGAATAATCGATTACTCCATAGGTGGACGTATGAGGAGTTCTTCATCCGCTACAGAGTTCTCCTTCATGGCTTCAACGTTCATGAGGATTTGTGTTCATCCTGTCGAAAAGCCATTCCTGGCCTCATTCCAGATCCTGAGCAGTACTGCTTCGGGAAGACAAAGGTCTTCTTCAGGTCAGGTCAGGTGGCCATACTGGAGAAGCTGAGGGCAGACAGGCTGTGGGCAGCTGGGGTAATTATCCAGAGCTGGGTGAGGGGTTACGTCCAGCGCCGACGCTACCTGCAGATTCGCTGGGCCACGTTCACCCTGCAGAGATACACTCGGGGAGCACTGGCCCGCAGGTGACGTGTGTGTTTGTGTGTGTGTGTGTGTGTGTTTAATTACAATTTAATAAGACAAATGGACACAGATGGACAGTCAGACGGAAAAACAGACAGTCAGATAGATTGATAGACAGACAGAAAAACGGACAGACAGACAGACAGATAGCTCGATAGATAGAAAGACAGACAGACAGACAGATAGATAGACAGACAGACAGACAGATAGATAGACAGACAGACAGACAGATAGATAGACAGACAGACAGACAGACAGACAGATAGATAGATAGATAGATAGACAGATAGATAGACAGACAGATGGATAGATAGATAGATAGATAGATAGATAAGGTTTGAGGTTGACGATAGTTGGGTATGTAAGTAGCTATTTACTCATTACCATTGACGAAGACCAGCACAAATCCTAAACTCTTGGATTTAATAGTTTGAGGAAATATATTTTTGGAACATATTTAGAAATCTGATGTGATTTATTTGTATTGTAAATCTTTTCTCCCAGACTGGCTTGGATGCTGCGATACACACGAGCTGCTCTAGTCATACAGAAGACATACAGAATGATTACCATACGACAGCTCTATCTCACTGTCAGGAAGGCCACCATCACCATCCAGGCATTTACCAGAGGCATGCAGAGTCGTCATGCATACAGAGTGGTAAAGATCTTCTGCTCTCCAGATGGTCCGATTACGTGACACTGATGAATGGAACCAGATGTCGATGCACATCTACAGTACCAGTCAAATGTTTGTCACACATCCCCTTGACTGTTTTAATCTTCCACATTACAGAACAACACTGAAGATTATGAAATGGTGACGGAACACATGTGGACAGAGCCACATTTTGCTCTGATGACACTTTCGCACATGACATTCGTATTTGCCATTGGTGTTCTCTCGAATAGCTTCACCACCTTGTTGGCTGCCTAGTCTTCACTCCGCAGTCCAATTCATCCCGAATTATTTCAACTGGGTTTAGGTCAGGTGATTGTGCAGGCCAGGTCACGTAACACAACCCTTTATGACTCTAGTCATTGGTTATTGCCTGGAGATGCGTACAAGTTAGGTGAAAAAACAGAAGACAAAATAAAGACAAACTTTTGACTGGTACAGAACTTATAGTACCGTTTCATTAACCTGCTCATGGTTTATTCATTTGCATTATTCGTTGTAATAATAAACGTCTTGTTTTTGTCTTGATGGCTGTTTTTAGGCCCGTGTGGAGCGGGCGACTGTGTGTCTGCAGGCTTGGGTGCGCTGCTGGCTCGCCCGGCGCCGGTTCAGACGTGTCAGGGCAGCGGTGGTGCTGATGCAGTGTTGTGTGCGCAGAAGGATCGCATGTACAGAACTCAAGAGGCTGAGGATGGAGGCTCGCTCTGTGGAGAGGTACAGGGAGCTCAACAAGGGCATGGAGGTTAAACTCATACAGCTACAGCTACGTGCAGACCAGCAGGTAAGCAGGAAAATAAAACACTCTGATATTTCGGGGATAAACAATGGTTTGATTGGGGGATGATACACTTTTGCTAACCGAGGCTGGCACCAATCCAACAATCGGTAAAGATATCGGACAGAAATACCGATGAGCAGATGGTCCAATAGTTTCTAACCAGACCTTTGTTATGTGAATGTGTTTATATGTACATATATATTTTTTATGTTTGTGGTTTAGGCCAGAGAGAGTGCGTCTCTCCGGGAAACTCTCAATGCCGAGCGCAAGTCTTTCAGCGTAAAGATGGAACATCTAAACATGGCCGTGCTCAAACTTCAGCAACAGCTGGATGAACAGAACCTCGCTGTTCCTTCTTTGAACGCTAAACAGGAAGAAGAAATCAAAAGAGCCGAAGAAAGAGCAGCCCAGACGATCCGGGGCCTCACACGGGTGATTCAACGTCTGCGTTGTTGATACGTTTCGTTGTTCGTGTTGTGATATTTGTATTTTATTAGGCTATTTTTGTTTATGTAGGAAATGAAAGCTTTGAAATTGGAGCGGGATTCTTTAGAAACGGAGCGAGACGATCTCGCTACTTGTTTATCAGAGAAAGAAAAAGCTGAAAAAGGTAGTTTTGTAAACACAAATGCACAAATCTGCTTTATTGATTAACGATAGCTGCTCTTCCTGACAAAACCATCCCTATTTATCCTGGCTGGCATAGCACTGGTTGGTTTATCGTAAGATTCTGCAGGAGGAGGTGTGTGTGTGTGGGGGGGGAGGGGGTCATGTCGACGGCGTTGTTTTGATACACAAGTATAAAAAGCGCCCATTAGTGGCTAGGTACCTATAGGACATTGCTGTGTCTCTGATTAACCTG
This sequence comes from Hoplisoma paleatum, assembly GCA_028565875.1. NCBI lineage: Eukaryota > Metazoa > Chordata > Actinopteri > Siluriformes > Callichthyidae > Hoplisoma > Hoplisoma paleatum. The sequence continues at coordinate 2,719,605 of JAOTRQ010000003.1, read as the reverse complement.
ACTGCATTTTTTTTGGACTGTGGGAGGAAACCGGACTCCCCGGAGAAAACACAGGCGCTGGAATTCGTATCACCTGGGGACTGAACCTTCTTGGTGAAGCGACACAATGATCGTCTAAATATGTGATTCAATAGATGCCCAAACTATGAGACTGTGGAAGTATCTGTGTATAATTTGCATGTTCTTCCTGTACTAAGGGTGCTTTTTTTACCTTTACCTCGAGAATCTGACCCACTACAACCCAAGTACACTTTTCTATACGTCTTGCTTGAATTTGTCTGTGTATTATGATTGTACATGTGTGGTGTGTGCCTGTGTGTGTGTGTGTGCTAGAGAACAAGCAGAAGTCAGAGTCACAGGCCGGAGCGGCACTACAGGCCGAGTTGGAGGAGGAAAGGAGGAGATATCAGGGCCTCCTGAGAGAGTTCACACGCTTAGAACAGAGATATGATAACCTGAGAGATCTGAGCATGCTTCCGACTGCTGAGGTATCTCGAAATGAATGAACGAATAAATGACAAATCATCATACGTTTTCTGATTTATTTAAACCTTTATAAAAGGTTGAAGCTCCTATACAGGTTTACCAGGTGTAGTATGGGAGGGAGGTGAGGGTTTGATTTCACTGTCACCTTCTCGTTTAAACATTTGGATCGTGTGATGTGATTTGCTTTGCGTGTTGATCTTGAACTGCTTCAGCGCTGGCAGGGACACAGGAGAACCGACTCGATTCAAAGTTTGACCCTGGAGCCACTCTCTCCCACCTTTTGTGGCTCTCCGGACTTTTCTTCGTCCGAGGAGGGCCGGAGGATCAGTGTCACGTCTCCATTTGACAAGAGATTCCCTGTTAAAGATGCATCCATGGTACGACCGGCCTGCGTTAAGCTACAGTATTTATTAGATCACTATTTAACCTCTAGAGACGCTGCGTCCTCATATGAGGACATTACATTTCTGGTTCTCTGCACCATTCTACCTCATTTTT
>JAOTRQ010000003.1:2677800-2689595 GCA_028565875.1 Hoplisoma paleatum | reverse complement strand
TTTATTTGTCACATACATAGTTATACACAGTACAACCGGCAGTGAAATGCTTTATAACTACTCCATCCGAACACTCGGAATTACATTTAACAAGCTAAAAAATAGATTATAATAATTGAAAACAACAATTGTAAACATTAATTTAACCTACAATTTAAGAAGTAAAAAAACTATGAAGAGGCAAAGGAAGGTAATTTACAAAAGTAGAAGCTGTGTGTATATATCTATATATATGTATGTATAAATATATCTCAAAATAAGGTGACTGTTGTTAAAGTGACAGTGTTTACACACTTTACATGGCTCCTTGTTATCTGATACACGATGACAAACTTTGACTTTGTGCCTACACTTTGATGCTGACGAGAAATAAAACCCCATGCACGACCAGCTTCACTGATACCATTATTAACAGTCTTGATATGGAAAGCGTTGGACATGTCAAGCTGCCCCGTTGAAACAGCAATCTTCTCGTCTTAGGATAGCAAAGACACACAGACACGCCCTAAATCAAGTGGTACCTTTTGAACCAAATCATTAAATGTGTAGCTAATAAGAAATTGAATTGTGTTCATCCGGTGCAGGTTTCTCTACTCTGATGAGGTTCAGATCGGACCCGAGACAGTTATGACTACGTTATACACGGCGAAGAAGTACGCAGTGCCAGCTCTTGAGGCGCACTGTGTGGAGTTCCTGAAGAAAAACCTGCGAGCTGATAACGCTTTTATGTTGCTGACACAGGTCAGAACCACCTCCCTTTCTGTTGAACAGCGTGGTCCAGCATTCTGCTGGCTTAAGATTAGTAACGTGTGTGTAACTAACGTATAACTAACGTTATTACTGCTAAATATCTGACAAATGTTTTGTGGCACATTTTCTATCATAATTTAAATGTAGAACATTCTGGTTTGAATTGATTTGAGTTATATAGGTTAAAAATATATATATTAATAAATCTGAGCATTGACCGACAAGCCACAGTGTAAGATACACTAACATAGGTGTGTATCATATCATGCACTATGCTCTGTAATACTCAGTGCATTGAAAGTATCTGATTGGTTACTTAAATGTGTTTGATTATATAGGCACGGTTGTTCGATGAGCCACAGCTGGCCAGCCTCTGCCTGGAGAACATCGACAAGAACACTGCAGATGCCCTCGCAGCTGAAGGCTTTACTGATATAGACCTCGGTACATTTTATCATCTATACCAACGCAATAAATTCCTACACAACAAACAAATGTGCAAATGTATGTTTTTGATCAAGAACATGAGACTGTTTCCTTGTTTTGCAGACACGTTAGTGGCGGTGTTAGAGAGGGACACTCTCGGGGTGCGGGAGGTCGGGTTGTTCGGGGCCGCAGTGCGTTGGGCTGAGGCCGAGGCTCAAAGACAGCAGCTACAACCTACACCAGAGAACAAACGACGGGTCTTGGGGAAGGCGCTCGGTCTTATCCGCTTCCCACTCATGACCATAGAGGAGTTTGCAGCAGGTAACAATGGTAGATGTTTTTGTGGAATAAAATATAGATTATAAACCCTTCCCATGCTCTTTCTTTCAAACCAAAAGCATTTTCGGTACATTTATTTTATTTTGGACTGACTAACCGAGTGATCTGGCCCTGCGCAGGTCCGGCTCAGTCTGGTATACTGACGGACAGAGAAGTGGTCAGCCTATTTCTGCACTTTACAGTTAACCCCAAACCGCATGTGGAATTCATTGACCGGCCACGCTGCTGTCTACGGGGTAAAGAGTGCAGCATCAGACGTTTTGGGCAGGTGGAGAGCCGCTGGGGTTACAGCGGAACTAGTGATCGCATCAGGTAAGTCCACCACCACCAACTCCGAGCTGAAGGCTTATTTATACTTCTGGGTTGATTACACTGTCCTTTTATACCCTTTGTACTTTTTATAGTTCTGCGTCTAGTTCATATGCACCATAAGGTAATTTACCACCACAGCACTAGAGGGCGACAAGTTTCTGAGGGTTCTGTTGCATTTGTGTTCATCTTTTGGAAAAGTGACAGACGAGAAAGATCGTCGATTTTAGCTGATCGATATTGAACAAGGAAAGCTTTTAACTGTCAGATAATAAATGAAGCATTGTAAACATTTAAGGCTTATATACTTAGATCAAATACTTTAACTACAAGTGTGCGCACTTTGTTGTATTGATGGCTCTTGTGCTCCCTCTTGTGGCCTGCGTCGCCGTATCTTGCGCTCTGCTACGCGTCGATTCGTAGTTCAAACATTTTGGGTGTGCACATCAAGATTATATGGTGAACGGTGGTTAAGCATCAGCGCCCTCTGCTGTTTTGAATGAAAATGGATTCATCTTAAATGATTTACACAATCCAAATTGTCGCTCAGGTGAATCGATTCTTCCTAAGTTATTACATCCGTGTCGGACAGTGCTTTTCACACACACACACACACACTATTACGAGTTTTTAGTGGAATTGTTCATTATTTAAACGTCATACTGGAAATATTTACCGGATGTGTTTTTTTTTCTTTTAAAAATAGGTTTTCTGTGAATCGCAGAATATTTGTGGTGGGATTCGGACTCTATGGGTCCATACATGGTCCAACGGACTATCAGGTCAATATCCAGGTAAGACATGATACATTAATCATGCTATGCTTGACACGTCACCGGATCAGGATTTAAGTCATACGAATAAATTTTCTCTCTTGTTAGATCATCCACACAGACAGTAACACTGTGTTGGGGCAGAATGACACAGGATTCAGCTGTGATGGAACAGCCAACACCTTCCGAGTGATGTTCAAGGAGCCGGTAGAGATCTTACCAAGCGTTAACTACACGGCATGTGCGACTCTTAAGGTGATTCACTGCTTTCACTACAATCTTCACCATTGTGGGCGGCACGGTGGCTTAGTGGTCAGCATTGTCACCTCACAGCAAGAAGTCCCAGGTTTCATTCTTGGGTACACCCGGGGCTTTCCCATCCATTATCTGTGTGGGTTTACTCCGGGCATGCTGGGTTTCCTCTCACAGTCCAAAGACATCCAGAAAAAGCAAAATGACGACGTAAAATTAACCATAACTGTGTTTGATGAGACCTGTGTGATGAATGTTACCTAAAGTGTAAAACATGACGTGAAAAGAAGCTAAAGGCATTTTCACCGTTAGTTTTAAGGTCACAAGTCAAATTTCCTCGTGTTTATAGGAGTCGTTTATTATGTATGTGTACTTCTTATAATAGATTTTGTGATCGTTACTTTTATTTAAGTGTTTTGTACTATTAATTTTACTTCGTCTTTTTTTATGCCCTGAAATTGTAATTTTGGTCAGTTTGTTGCAGTGGCCTGACCAGATTTCAGTGGTGTTTAGAACATTTTATTACAGTACAATATTTTTGCATTATTAATATACAGAATAATCTTTGTTGTGCAGGGACCAGACTCCCACTATGGAACAAAAGGAATGCGCAAAGTCACTCACGAAGCCCCAGCAACCGGCACCAAGACCTGCTTCACTTTCTGTTACGCTGCAGGGAACAACAATGGCACTTCAGTAGAAGATGGACAAATTCCTGAGCTCATCTTCTATACTTAATGATGGAGCCGCATCTGTTAAAGTGTCTGGAGGACGTCACTACTTCCTTGACCTGCAGTAAACTGCTCCTGTCTACAAAAATCAGCGACCAAAGCATCGCCATGTACGAGCATGAGATATACAAGTAGCAAACAGTGCACTGGGTACTCGTTCGCTTTTCTACTTTTGTAGCACCTCATTGGTGAAAGTCGAAACTCTGATTAAATGGTGACACATAGTGGGAACTCAATTCCGTTTTTGGGAACTGTAGTTAGTTACGATTTAAACCTGTAAACTTTAGGTCAAGGTTTTGGCGCCGACGGTCATTTTTGAGTAGCACTGATGCACTTTTGACCCAGACACGAGTGCAAACCTTTATGAGGAACTGACTGTTTTGTTTCCTGATGCACGAGCATTTATTGGAAATAAGAGAAACTTGTACAGTGTACAGTAAACACTGTTAAATTGTAATTGCTTTTTTTTATTGTACCGGATTTCAAATCTATCTCATGCATTCACTGCAGAGCTCGTTTGTTTGTAAATATAGAGAAGTGAAGTTAAAGCTACGGTCCCAAAAATTGTACAAGTGTGGAAATGTGAAGAAATTTTGGGTTTAAATGTTTTTTGCTGCTGAATTCATCTGATAGGTCGTTACTGTTGACTGTTCAAATAGCTGAATACCAGACTCCCAAGTTTTTTTGTATAAAAACAAACAACTTGTCCTTTAAAACCAAAATAAATTCATTTAAAGCACAAATGTGTCTTTGTACTGCTTAAGCTTAATCTCAATGCTTTCTAACTTCAACTAAATCATCAGACTGATTCATTTACAACAAGGCTGGTTACAAAGCTCAATCCAGGGATTGATCATTTAACATTCATGCTTGAATTTAAGATTTTGCAGCCAGAAATGTTTAAGGATTAACTGAATCTAGTCCAAGTTTACATCAATTCTCTTATTTCCATTTGAAATTAATTTACAAGACGAACGACTTAGAGAGCGGCTTAAAATGTCAGACCAAACTGAAGGTTGCGAGCTAAAAATTAAGCTCCCCCCACAAATCAAGGCCACACACTCCTCAATTTTTATTTCCTTTATTAAACACATACTTTTTATATTTTAGCGATAATGTCATGATGTTTGGCAAGCATTTCTTTAGTGCTCTTGGTCTGTACAGTCCAGTCCCTCAGTGGAGGGGGGGGGAAGGTGGAGGATCTTTACAATTTATCCAGGTAGTTATCCAGAGCAGAGACTCCTTCCTTAAGACCCTTGCGCTTACGTGTATCAGCCACGACCTGAAAAGGCTTGCTTGATGGATCCATTGGGTCTCCGGGCAGGATCTGCCAGTGGTCGAACACGCACTGTGGGAAGGCCTGACCAGAGGTGTTGGAACGGAGGTCAGCGGTAAAACCTGTGAAAGGACAGATAGGTTAGACTCACTACAGAGACCAGTACAGGAAATTATTTCCCCCTCTAATTTCAGTAGAATAATCGTTTCACTTACCGAAAGACTCGTTGACAGGCAGATAAGCCTTGACCACAAACATAGGTGTTCCCATGACCTGGGACTCTTCAAACACCAGACCTCTCTTCCTGTTCAGTACACCATAAATGCCACCAACCACAGCCTCAGGACACTAAGTGATATAGAACATCGTTCCATTAAACATGACCTAACAAATGTGGCCAAAAAACCACATCAACTAATCCTGTCTGAACCTACCTGGATCTCCACAAGGTAAACAGGCTCCAGTAGCCTGGGCTCAGCAGTTAGCTGGCAGGCATAAAGCACTCTACGAGCAGTTGGAATGATCTGGCCACCACCACGATGGATGGCATCTGTGTGAAGGGTCACATCGTGGACGTCGAAGCGAATGCCACGCATGTTCTCCTCACAAAGCACGCCCTGGGAATGAAATCAATGCTTTAGTCATCACAGCAAAGTTCTATTCAGCAACCTTAAAAAAAAGTAAATGCCATAGTCTTACCTCCTTGCTAGCCCACTGGAAGCCGGCCACCACACTGTCCTTGATCTCATTGAGGTACTGCACTCCCTTGGTCACGTCAACCACAACGTTGGGGCCAGTTCCATCAGGGCCAAAGCACCAGATCTTACGGGCCTCGGTCACCTCCCATTCGTACTTCTCGGCCAGGTACCGGGCACGAGCCTTTAACTCCTGTCTGGCAGTGACCTCACCTTTGTCAATGTCCTCTGGCAGACCCTCGGCCAGAGGCCGGGCCTTCATGAACAGACGGTTGTGCTTGTTGGGGGACTTGGACAGGCACATTATTTTGGACTCCTCAGACACAGTCTCTCGGTATGACACAACCGGGTCAGATTTCTGTTGGAGGAAAATAAGATTTAGATTTCATACATCCAGGGCCATCAAATATATTTTCAGAAGAGCTTTCAACTAGGGATAATAACATTTGGAATAAGGAAAATGCATTTTACTTATCAAACGACCAAGTTAGCCATAAGGTAATTAACAAATTATTGATTCATTACTTGTAAATGTATATAGAGATGCAACAACAAAAATCAGTTACTCTACCGTACCTTCAGAGGAATGCAGGCATGGTCCTCCTCAAGATCCTTCAGGCAGATCTCAAGATGCAGCTCACCAGCACCAGCGATGATATGCTCACCAGACTCCTCGATGATGCACTGCACCATGGGGTCAGACTTGGCCAAGCGTTTCAGACCCTCCACCAGTTTGGGCAAGTCAGCAGGGTTCTTGGCCTCAACAGCGACTCTCACCACAGGGCTGACACTAAACTTCATCACACGCATGTTATGGGCCTGCTCGAAGGTGGTGATTGTTCCGGTCTTCACCAGAAACTGGTCCACACCAACCAGACCGACGATGTTACCACAAGGTACATCCTCGATGGGCTCGACGTAACGACCCATCATCAAAATGGTCCTGCAGGAAACAAGCGTCACGTCAATGCAATTCTATTTTTTTTAAGCGTCTAAGCAGGTTTACATGAACTACAAACCTCTGAATAGGCTTCAGGTAAAGATCTTCCTTCTTTCCAGGGGTGTAATTTGGTCCCATGATGCGAACCTTCAAACCAGTGGAGACTGAGCCAGAGAAGACACGACCAAAAGCATAGAAACGACCCTTGTCGGTAGTCGGCACCATTTTGGAGATGTACATCATAAGTGGTGCTTTAGGGTCGCAGGTCTTAATACCTGAAACAAAAAGCAAAACCTTAATCCTTTATGTAAGAATATTTCCTAGCCATGACACTCGCGGCAGGAATCAGCTGGATGTTAATTTGTTAAACTTTGTACGAACTTAAGCTTACCCATGGCAGCTTCATCATCGCCAGGTCCTTCATACAGCAGCTCACATCTGTACTTCTGAGCAGTCACAGGTGAGGGCAGATGAATGGTGATCATCTGAAGCAGGGCCTCTCCAGCTGGAAGCCAGCGACGCATCACTGCCTTCAGCAGAGGTTTGCCTTCCTTCTCCTTGTCCTCGTTGTCAAGCTTGATCTCGAGCTTCTCAATCAGTTTGGCAGTTTCTTCCTTCTTGAAGTTCATGATAGCATCAAAAACCTGTAAAGAAAAACAATTAAAAATCTTGCTCCCTAAAATACAAGTCATACAATGAGATTTGATTTATCAGATTAAAGTCTTTCACCACTAGACAGTCAGGTCAAAGTGAAGATTTAAAGTCATCACTTTATCCAATTATGGCACTAACAAAAGTAATTCTACTCACTTTGAAGATGGGATCCAGGATAAGCTGGGCAAAGGTTCTGGGAAGCTTCTTGCCATCAGGTCCATTAGGAGACTTACTGAACTTTCCAGTAGCAGGGTCAAAGAATCTGGAAGGGCAATTCGTTAAAAGGGTTAACTTAAACTATTCCTGCACAGACGACGATAAACTGAACAAAAAGACAAAGCCAACAAAACAGTAACACTTACCGATCGCCCCAAAGTTTCTTCATCATGTCCTCCACTTTCTTGCAGCGATCAGCTGGTGACAGCTGGGCATCACCCTTGGCAGCAAACTTCATTACATACATTTCAGCAAACTGTTTGAGTGTAAAGGCCCAGCCATGGAGTCCAGAACCAAAACCAACAGTACCAACAACTGGATCAATCTAGAAAAGAACAGGTTAACCATTACAACTCCATCACAAAACTACTTGATAGATTTCGTTTTTAGGATGCAAGTCACAAATTGCTCACCATGATGTTGCCCATGGGTCCGTTCTCGTCCTCACCATAGGTGGAAATGATGACGTTGACATTTTCCACAATGCGCTGGAACGTTTGGTACAGCTCCTCAGGCTCCAACTGCAGCTCCAACAAGGCACGGTCCATCTTGTTCATCATCAGCACAGGCTTGATTCTCTCACCGATGGCCTGTCTCAGCACAGTCTCTGTCTGCACACACACTCCTATAATAAAAGCAACAAACAAATGAGATCAGAGGATAGGAGGGAGAAACACTGTAAAAATTGATTCTGGGTTATTTATTTTCACCCCTCACTCACCAGACACACAGTCAACCACCACAAGGGCTCCATCAGTGACACGCAGAGCAGCAGTCACTTCTGAGGAGAAATCAACGTGTCCGGGGGAGTCGATGAGGTTGATCAGAAAACCAGAACCGTCCTTGCTCTGTTTGATGAAAGCCAAGTCGTTGTCACTCAGCTCGTAGTACAAAGAGATGGCACTACAAAAAAAGAAAAGAAAAAAGTGAAACTTGGCGCAAAGTCTCGAGCAAAACCTCAAAGACTTTGCACGTTCATGAAAGCTATTAAAGGAAGGATTCGCAGGGTTGAGTTGTGCGTGCACATTCGATGATAAAAGCAACAGTTAGAGCCTAGACTACTTACGTGGACTTGATGGTGATGCAACGCTCCTGCTCATCTTTTCTTGTGTCAGTAAAACGTGTTTCTCCAGCACGGGCTGAAGCGATGATACCAGCCTTGGATACCAGCGAGTCAGTCAAAGTGGATTTACCGTGATCCACGTGAGCGATCACAGACATGTTACGGATGTTGGACTTCTTGTCCATGATGGCACGGATCTGGTCTACGGTGAAGTTCACCTAAAGACAGAAGGAATGTTTGATTATTTAAAAAAAAAAAACGTTTCGCTCTGATATCTGACAGCAAAGATCAGATCAGATCATATTGCTGAGCACAAGTTAGTCACACCCAATAGAAGGTGGATTAAGTAATACAAAAGGTTACACAAAGTTATTAAAAGTCTACAACTGTTCCCGCAATTGATAAAATCATTTATACGCAACTGAGCCATGTCAGGATCGGAAATGCTAACATCTGCTAGGAATCCAAAGCAAGGCCATGACACTGATACAACAAGATCCAGGGCTCAATGTCCACAAACATACTCAACACCTGATACCAGTGACGTCATAAACACCTGGGTTGGAAAGATCTTATGCAGAACAAGTGTCAAAACTTCCATTAGGTCGATGCAGATGTGTGTCAGAAGTTATTTAAAACAATTTCAAGCCAATGCTCGATTATGTCCCATGTCCCCAGATTTAAAATCCCACAATTCCAGTGTGTAATATTTAATTCCCCTATAATAGATCATTTACAATCACTCCAATTGAAGTTTGGACTTGGGTTGCTACAGTAATCAAGGGAACCAGCGGTGGATCCAGATGCGCCACATCTGCCACCAACAGGCCACGTGTAACTGGTTCAGGGCCAGTAACGTACATATTTTATACTCAATAAACTGCCCCAAATGGGCAATAAAAGTACCAAAGAAGCCATTTCAGCCACTAGAAATGTTTCTATGAAGAAAAGCCTAAAGTTAAAATGCTAATAAAATTAGCACACCAGCAGCCAACGCCTGACATATTCAAGTCGCTAAGCTAAAACTACCAACCACTACTGTAAATATATTACTACAAATAATTCATAATACACGTAACCTAACTTTAAACATTCTAAACTCATAACGCGCACGTTTCTTTTGCTATAGGCGCTTTTAAAAAAGCCGGCCCGGTAAGGCCTAACCAGACACAATAGGTCGCCATTTTGTTTAACCGGTACTTTAAGAATAAACTCGCTTATATCAGACAAAAATACGAAAATGTTCCAAAAACTTTACGGAAATATGGCCATCGCCAAGGCACGGACATAAAACAGGAGTGATAGACGTACCATTTTGACGGATGTTGTTGGATTCGCTGTGAGGAGAATCGGACACAATTTTTACACTGCCTACCTCACCAGGGCACAGGCAGGGAAGAGACCGCTGACGTCAACACGTAAGTATATATAGCAAGCGCGTGCTGGACGTAAGCTTGCGTAGCGACGTCATTAAACAAGCTAGTCACAAAAACACCTCGAACAAATTCGATTTAAATACATTAATAAAGATTTAATACTTATAATGTCCACTTTTTAGTTATGTTTCTATCACATTAAAGCATTTGTGTTGCTCCTGAGACACGTATTATACGTGTGTGTATATCTTGTGTATATCTTGTGTAAGATCTTGACACAAAGACACCAATTTTAAAAGCAACCAACACTTATATAAAACTTTTATTTCATAATATGTGATGGACGACATATTTCTTGTACATACTGTTCAATGCACATAAGAAAAGTTTCTTCTGCACCCAGCTAAACTTGAAACTAACTTTTAACTCAAGTAAACATTGATGCATTTATGAGAAAAGAGCCTGGATTCTTACTCCCTCCCAAGGGTACAAATGTCTCCAAATCTTTTGATGCCAACTTAAAGTTCATTAGAACTTATGAAGCACATGGGTCACAATAAGTATGGCAGTCTGTTCATTGTAAATTGTGGGAAATAAAAAAGGAATGAGATATTTTTGACAGCATCTGTAGTGTATTTACCCGTTTCAGTCGTTTCCGACTGTTGGGTTACTCTGTGGGGTGCTACCGATCCCCAGAGTTACTCAGCAATTATATTTTTACGAAGTAGGTTGCCAGGTCTTTCTCCAACCCCGTATCTCTACAGGGACCTTGTAAAACTACAGGACAATTTTACCCATTTCCGATCAACCTAGTGCATGTTTTTGGATTGTGGGAGGAAACCGAAGTACCCGGAGGAAACCCATGCTGACAAGGGGAGAATGTGCAAACTCCTCACAGAAAGCCCCTGGGGATCGAAGCCGGGACTTCTTGCTAACCACTTAGCCACCTTGCCACCTCTACATATCTAATACTTGCCTATATCATCCTTCTGGCCACAGATTTCCTTTTCGAGCCATATTTCTGTGGTGGGTACAGAGTTTTCCCCAAAAGGCTGGGAACACAACACACACACATTCACATATTTAGTAGATATTTCATAGAACAGCCATTGAATTGTTTTTGGGAAGCTCAAATTCAAGTTCTTAAAGTGAAGCCTTGACAGACACTGGCAGATCAATAAAACATATACTGCATATAATGTCATCATTTCTTGTGTTTTAGTTTGCATGTATACTGGCAGCATTTGCCATACACCAGTTTGACCAGAACCCCATTTTTTCGGAAAGCCAACAATTGAAACTTGATGTTAGTAGGGCAGGAACTGGTGACCATCTGATCTCTAGCCCAGTACCACAACTACTAAGCCATCACTGCCAAAGTTTAGTTAACTTAGATTCACAGTATTCATTTCTTTGTTGGTTATTTGAAGAATACAACTAGTCCGTGTTGTCATTTGAAGTGAGCTTGAACTTTGGGATTTGTTTTAAGCAAGACATGTTAATAATAGAGATACTTAGTTCTGGCTGTATTCCGTGTTGTTTCATCACATCGTTTACTTCTATGACCTGTACGTAATCTTTCAGGAACCAATAGAAATCTGTGGCTTTTTCTGATGATCTGATTAGCAATGTTGGAGTTTAAACTTTGTCCTCGGTGAGAGCAGACAGGAACGCCTCTCAGAAAGAGCTGACAGAGAAGTGGAGTATTTTTGGATTAACGGATCCAACATAACAATCGCCGTGTCACAGTTATGGCCACAATTATGAATTTCTACCCAGATCAGGTAAGTCACTTTTGCTTAAAAATGTGTTATACCATTTATTTAGCGAAGTGTGTTATACCAGACATTTAGCGGAGTGTCGTTTTTGTTATTTCTTTTGTTAACCCAGATGTGTCATGCATACGTAAGAGCAAAGGTCAGAAATTACTGAAGTTCTAGAGCTCTCTTGAGCAAAGCTTTTGTTTGCTTGTACAAAAAATTTCCCTAATTATAT
>JAOTRQ010000003.1:2621074-2639493 GCA_028565875.1 Hoplisoma paleatum | reverse complement strand
TCCGGGTACTCCAGTTTCCTCCCACAGTCCAAAAACATGCACTAGGTCGATCGGAAATGTGAAATTGTCCAGTAGTCTTACAAGATCTTACCACTTACTGATGGTTGTCGTCAGGAAGGGCGGACCTACCCCAGGAACTGGGAAAACGGATGATAAACAAATAGATAGATTTCCGTCTGGTTTTTGATATGGTATGTCTACATAGCATCTTTAATTTAATATTTATGATATGATACCAAAGGCAGAACTATTTATGGCACTGATAGAACTGGACTAAACTCAAGGATATTGGAAAATTGGCTGCGTCTCCAAAAGGGGTTAATGACACTCGAGATCACATTACATGAACTTAAACAAAAATTAAAACATACAATGAGGAACCGAATTTGTTAAAGTGAACATGACAGTTATTTAAAAATTGTGCAGTGGAAGGCGATCTTCAGATCTGAACGGGGTGTGTGTTACTGTTCTTGATAAGCTGTCTTGATAAGCAGACTAATGGTCAGGGCTTTCAGTTTTTATTTGTGGTTATCTCTGAAGACAGAATAATCACTTATAATCACATTTGTATTGGATGCCTAGGACAGACTAGTTTAATGCCTCTTTAATCACAGCATGGCTCACTAGTGTCTGGCGTTTATGAGCTTCTGCTGCATTTTTACATTATTAGTTGATAGGAACTCAAAGCTAGTGGGAGCCAGTCAGCGGGAGTTTGTTTTGACAGGTCCCAGCTATTAGGGGCAGTCTTGCCACCCAGTGGTTAGAGAATTGGGCTTCAGAGAGTCGACAGGTCATGACTGAAGTGCCTTTGAGCAAGGAACCAAATCCTTAAATGCTTCCTGGTTGCCGTGACTAGGGCTGCCCACTGCAATGCTGCTCCTTAGTGTGTGTTCACCAGTGTGTGTCAATGTGTGCTTCACTGCATCAATTGGGTTAAATGCAGAGGATTAATTCCGGAGTGTGTAAAAAACATTGGGGTGAATTTTTCTTTTCGATATTCTACAACAAGCAAAAGTGTTCAATGGTAGAACTTTAAAATAGCCACATAAAACTTTTACTACGAGATTTGTAATGTTAAGACTGTTACTGCAGCTGCAACATAGCAGTTACGGTACTAGACTGGTTCAAGTGCCACCAATGCCAGGTTATTACGGTCTTTAAATGAGACCTCGAATAATTAAGTATGATACTGTCACAGTGATGTGAGATTTGTATCAAAGTGCCACAGCACCACTCCGCAGGAGCAATCTGAAACACCATCCGTTCTTACCGAGGGCGCCCCAGGCACCGCTTGCCTCATACCAAAGTTCTGGAAGCTACGCCTTGCCCCATCTAGTGACAATTGCTGTGAGCTTTGAGCCCAGTATCCACCACACCAGCCCAAAGAGAATAAAATACTAGATCAAGTTTTATTCTCTCAATTTGTATCTTTTTTTCTGAATCCCTCTCAAAAATTAAAGGTGCGGCTTAGATTCGAGTGCGACTTATACTCGGGCCAATACGATAACTGGGCACTTAATCATCACAGTCAAAAACCAGATCAGCCCAACATCACAGATCGATCCACTTTGGTTCAAATGGCAGTGAAGATTTCGTAAAAATATCACACAAACTTCTACATGATATCCAAAAGTATCCTGACTGCAGTAAGGCCCCAGATTGAAATATTTAGAGGCATCGTTCGGCCTCATGGGGTCTGGATGTGTTGGCAGTTTCTGGATGATAAAGGCATCAATGCCAATGACTGGTCCTTACATTTCCTCTACCTGAATCCAATTGAGAATGTCTGGGACGTTATGTATGAGTGCATCAATCATATCACCACTTGGTGACAGTCCAGGAGTTTGCTGATGTCCTGATCCAGGTCTTGGAGGAAATCCCCCAGGACACCATCTGCTGTCTCATCAGGAGTATGACCAGACTTTGTCAGGACTGTCTGGGGGCTACACACACACACACACACACTTCAGAATTATCAGTCTGCGGTGATGAAATTCATGCAGTCTGGTTCAGGCTAAGTTTTTTTTATTGTGATTATGAATCCAGTAGTTTAAAGGGGACATATTATGTAAAACTCACTTTTGTGTGCTTTTGTATTTTCATCTGGCGTCTCTACAGTGCACATAAACACTCCAAGCATGAACAATGTTGTCCATCTATTTTCTGTAAATAAGTAAACATATTTCAATAGTGTCAGGAAAAACGAGCCATTTGGTTTTCTCGCCCCTTTGTGTCGTCACAATGGGGAAATTTGCACAGAACCTCACTGGGACCACCAATCACCTCCACTCGGAAAACTGGCAGGAACAAGACTTGAAAAGACAAGAAAAAGTGATTTTGTGAAAAGAAACTCATGAATTTGTTTCGTAGAACCCACAGAGTTGATCTGATGCTAATCCTGGATCCATTAGATATCCATTATATCCTAAGGAAAATAAATCCCTGGAAAGTTGCAGATACTTGCCAACTAGTGTTAGAGAGGTTAGAGAGTGTTAAAGAGGTGTGATGACCAACTGTTCTTTGTTCTAACATAATAATGTAATAATGAAGTGTTTTAAAGACTAGTCAAGCACCACATTATATCTGTCCTGCTCTCGTCACTTGACCCTTTTTAGTTTGAAACCACTCACGTCGTTCCATCGAGGATGCCTTATCAACTGCACTTCATCTGAGCCTGGAGCACCTAGAGATAATGAACTCACATGTACAGATCCAGTTCGTTCATTTTTGCTCAGTTTTTAATCCCATAATCCCCCAGCACCTGTCCTGAAACAATGTGTACAATGAATGTTGTGCATGCATTTCCCCCTGAAAGCCTGAGAAATATTGGTCGTTTCGAGAGTTGATTGGAAATGGTAAAACTTAAAAGTGCAGACAATGAGATGCTGTTCAACTCGAATGATCTTTAATGGTTTAAAAAGGAGAGCAAGAATACAGATATGTGGAAGAACATGGAAGACCATTCGATTGGATCGAAGAGTAGTCAGAATTGCAAAAGCTCAGACAACGATCCTGTTACTGTTGCTATGTTGCTATTATATTTGAAAACTGCTGTATGTGCAACCGGATTCTGGATTTTACCGATAGGCCTCAGTGTGTGATTATACACAGCAACACATCAATCATACACTGTCAACATGCTCTCCACAGGGATGTATACTGAGTCCGTTACTGTTTACCTTTATGACCCATGACTGTTGGGCAAAGTCCAGCACAAATCACATCATAAAGTGTGCACATGATACAGCAGTTGTGTGGTTTCTTCTAGACACTGACTAGATTTCTTACATCTATGAGGTTTGACTCTTTGTGGAATGGTGCTGATACTGAGTGTTAATAAAAACAGAGATGACTTCAGGAAGAATCCATACACACCACAACTGGCATCAATGGTACGTCTGTATAATCATACAATCAATTATATGCACCAATAATAATCAATTATATGCACCATCAGTATCATCAATAATAATATTATGTTGGATTTATATATCGACTTGTGCGATCTCAAAGTTGCTTATTACTTTGGCTAATTATTATCGCTTATGTGATTAATTAATATCTACCATGTGCGTGGATGGTGACCAATGGCAGTAACTACAGGAGGCAACTATTAACTACCATGTATAATCTCTCTGGATTCTCCTTTCTTATTTATTTACTTATTTAGATTAATTGATGTTCCGTATGTTAGTTTGATTGATGTTTTATTTACGCTCTATTTTAATATATTTATTATTTTTAATTTCCGGGGTGGCACGGTGGCTGAGTGGTTCAGCACTGTCGCCTCACAGCAAGAAGTCCCGGGTTCGATCACCGGGTCGGGCCGGAGACTTTCTGTGTGGAGTTTGCATGTTCTCCCCATGTCAGCGTGGGTTTCCTCCGGGTACTCCGGTTTCCTCCCACAGTCCAAAAACATGCACTAGGTCGATCGGTCATGTGAAATTGTCCAGTAGTCTCACAAGTTCCCACCACTTACTGGTGGTTGTCGTCAGCAAGGGCATCCGGATGGAAAACTCTGCTCCAAACATTAACGTCCGACCCCAGGAACTGGGAAAACGGACAGTAATCGAATAGATAGAAAGAGATATGTCCTACCTTTATGACCAGCTAACTGAACCCAAGAAAGCCGTTTTCTCTGTGAAGCCACAACATGCCAGTGCACGACGGTCTTCAGTTTTGACCAGGGTCGAACCTGCTGAAGCACAAGACACAATTCTGTTAAGTGGGGTTTTGTGAAGAAATTATTAACAAATCAAGGTACACTAACACTGTATTTGTAGCATAGAAACTTACAGAACATATAATATGTTAGAAGCCGTGCTCAATAGCCCCAAAGTAGCAATCGCCTGATTGGTGGTGGGACATGAACTAGATAACTTTCACTTACTGTACTGACATTGACATACTGAGTTAAACGTCTGCAACCGATCTGCAATAAGCCATATTTCAGATCAGCGGAAGAAACTATATCTCATCCTAAAAACCACTAAATTAAAAACCATATCTCATCATTATAAAGTCTAAACTAAACTTGTTTTTGTTACTTAAGTAAGCACGTGTTAACCAGTACCTGCTCCTACTGGACAATTGGTAACTAATTACATCTAATTCAATTAAACATTTAAAAACAATTATAATATCCAATTATTATCTAAATCAAAACCTAAAGAGAACGTTGTTTGTCATTTTTGAACAATATAACAAATCTATACTATAATATAATATTAAAATAAATCTGCAAATACTGGCTTGGTCAAAGTATGTGTATACCTATCTAATTTTTAAGTATTTAAATTCTCATATCTTTTCATTCACTACTAACAAATGCTGTATACACAATCAATTCCATATTCAATGTTGATATTCATTCAATATCTCTCATTTTACATAATAATAAACACTCCAAAGATTTGAACCTTCCTGCTGGGAGACAACAGTGCAACCCACCTAGCCATCGTGCCATTATTTTGAATTAATTACGATACTAATCGATTTTATCTTTAATGTGACTACAACAGGGTGTGATGCAACATGTATGCGTGTGTATTTGATATGTTGATATACTGAACATATTATTAAGTGTTGTTTATATAGATATTTGCTATGTGCACACACTTTAGAGACACCCTATAATAAATGACCTAAGCTATTGTCACAACTGGTCATCCAAACCTTTAGCAGAGATGATTTATGTCAACATGACTAGTCACACATGGAAGCTTCTTCAAATGATGTCAGACCTTTATCAAGCTAATATCTATAGTACAACTGAATTGGAATTTACTCGCAGGTCCATCCTTAGCATAATAAGGCTACATAAATCCACACCACATTGTTTAAATATTTGCACTAGGGAGTTCCTGGTAATCCCATGGAACGTCTCCAAGTGTATCCTTAGTTAAACATGCCAAGAGCAGAAATGCCAGGAAGATTAACAGAGTCGGAATTTTAAAATATGACTCCGTGTTCCTTGCGTGACAAAGTGACTGAGATTTGACACCGAGCCAGTAATTAAATATAAAGTCTAGCAAAAAAGGTATAATGTCGTCAATGCCAGCAGAGCAATTCCAACTATAATCTCATTGGCTCTTTTACCATCCAGTACAAATCATTTCCAATTGGCTTTTTATTACTTAACCTCTAGAGATCCTGTGTCCTTATATGAGGACATTATTACATTTCTGGTTCTCTGCACCATTCTACCTAAATTTTTTTTAAATTGTTTACTTTTTGGCCTCATATGGAGACACTGCCAGTACCACCTAGTGGTCATATGACAACATAACACTTAATTGATGAAATTATTTTCAAACGTTGATTATTTATGTACAATAACATGATCACTTTTATTTATGTATTCTAATGTTTACAGTTTCAATCAAAGTTTTGTTCTTTGTTAGCTGATTGTTTCTTTATTTTAGACCTACTGTCTCCATACGAGGACATTGTACATGAAGCCGTTTTTAGAAAAAAACAAAGACAAAATATAATTTTTATGCTTGTTAGGTCCTACTAATCACAAATAGCTAGACGAAATACAAAACGCACATCAGGGAAAAGTCTGGCTCTCAGGAGGTTAAGAAACCTTTTTTGGACTATAATGACGTTAAACCCTCCCAAAATTCTTCCTGCATCTAATTTGGCAGGTTTGTAATGTGCTTTCTATCAGTCCTGAATGTTGCCAAAGGTTTCAACTGTTTTCCTAAACCAAACTTGTTTATGGTTACAATTGTGCTATAACAGTAAAATGACTTCCCCTGTCACCACTAAGCTGGAGGTACACAAAGTCCTGAACAGTTGGCATATTGTTAATTAAACACATTTTTTCCTCCTTGCATGAGCCAGACTTTCGTTTGAATGGTCAGAATGAATATTTGGCACCGACACCAGTTCTAATGTGAACTCTATGTTTATAATGTAAAATAAATTCTAGAGACTCGAGTTTGACCTTTTAGTCAATCTAAGTCTGTTTTGTAACCTCCAACAACATTTAGAAGATGGCTAATGTACTGCTTATGTTGTGAGTAATGTAATAACTGCATTTGTGTTATAACCTGCAGATAATTGACATCATCTTCTGTGTATTTACAGATGTAGCCGGACTCACCAGATCCCTGATAAACCTAGAAATAAATACATATTGAGGCAGTGGAGAGAGACTATAACTGCAAGCACCTAATGTTGCCAAGTAGTGTAAATTCACTTCATAATTTAATCACTCAAAATCAAAAGATGTTTTATTTGCATGACAAATATGAACATTCGTATTGCCAAAGCTTCGTAAAACAAACATACACATATAAGTACAAAGAACAAACACAAAAATAATGATAAAAGTTTTGCAAAATATTTACAGATATAAAACTACACAATATAATACACTTTCAGTCATTAGTGTATTTTGTTGAAAGGCTCAAACACCAAAATTAAAAACACATTGTAACACCCTGTTACTGTTAAGGATGTAATTACATCAAGGACCAGGCACACATATTGTCTTATCCATTCACCAATAGGTAAGTTGGTTTTTTGACTGTTGGAGCAAATCAAAGTACCCAGAGAAAACTCGCATAGACAGTGGAAGAACATGCAAAGTTTGCATGCACAGATTTTTACTGGAAGGTAAATTAGGTTTCTTTCTTTTTTTTGTTGTCGTTGTTATTCTATGCATATGAAACCTAAAATGGAATTGTCCCAGTTTAAGATGAGCTTTTTAATTATAAAAGTTATACAAATAAATGATTTATAGATGGGTAAATGCAAATAGAATGAAAATAACTCGATTTGAAAGTGGAAAGGAAGTGAAAATGCTGTCAGGTCCAGGATCAGGGCAATCTATTAACTTCCAAACAAAGCTGATGCTTCCAGTCAGTACAATTTTAATTACTTTGCATGATTGGAGATGCAGGTCATAACAAAACCTCACAAATGTAAGGAAAGGTTTTATGTGGCTGAAACAAAACGTGGAAATATGAGCTGTGTGGGGTTATTTGAAGTGCACAGATTGAAAATTTGATAGATACAAGTAAAAGCGTTGATAGAGGACAGGAAGCAGCCAGCGAGGTGATTATTACAACCCTGCCTGCATGTATGATTTAAAACCATCTAACTGTATAACACAACAATTCATCATAACCGAGGAGCCAATTTACACTTTACACATTTTGAGGATTTTGTTTTGTTTCTCACTGAAAAAGGAAAATAGTCTTTCTCTCCAGAGATGATACTATGATGAACATTAAAGTTACAAGTGATATAGATGTTCTGAGTAATGATGTGAACACATTTCACATTCAGATCTTTAACATTGGTTTATTACAATACTGTGTGTTTATTTTACCCGTTTCCAGTCGTTTCTGACTCCTGGGTCCCTCTGTGGACCGCTACTGATCCCCAGAGTTTCTCAGCAAGTAGGTTTACGGGGTAGGTTGCCAGGTCTTTCTCCAACCCCGTATACCTACCGGGATCTTGTGAATCTATAGGACCATTTTTCAGATCAACCTAGTGCATGTTTTTGGACTGTGTGTGGAAACTGGAGTACCCAGAGGAAACCAAACTCCGCACAGAAAGCACCGCGCTCAACCCAGGAATCGAACCCGGACATCTTGCTGTGAGGCGACTGTGCTATAATCACTCAGCTGCCGTGCCGTTATTACAATACTACACAAATAATTAATAGTTCATTGAAGTAACACAAAGTGAGTCAGATTCATGTAGAAGTTTCCACTTTTTAAAACAAATAAGTAAAGAACTGCATCTGTAATGTATTAATAAGGGGGGGGGGGCAGTGTAGCCTAGTGGGTAGAGCGTTGGGTTAGGAACCCAAATGTTGGTGGTTCAAATCCAGGCTCTGCTACACAGCCACTGTTAGGTTCTTGAGAAAGACCCTTAACCCTGTCTACTCCAGGGGGCGCCGTATGTTGGCTGACCCTGCGCTCTGACCTTGACTTCCAGACAAGTTGGGATATACATCTGTATATGTGTAATGACAAAAATTTGAATAATGAATTTATTTTTTCTTTTTTTTAATGGCATTATTGTATATTATATTATAATTAATGGTATTATTGTAATATTGTAAATTATCAGTATTATAAATACTTTATTTATAATAATATTATAAATATTATAATTATTATAAATTCATGGGGATCGCAATAACCTATGTAAACTATGGTTAGGGTACAGGAAACATCACAAATGTTAGATTGCCACTGTTTGGTCTAAAATATAAAAGAATAATGTGTCACAGCAACAGGTACCGGCCCAAGGTGCTTCTTACTTATGCCCAAAGAATCCAGCAGGATAAAGCCAACGTACATCAGACATGATAAATAAAGAATGCAATGAAATGAAATGAAAGTAAAACACATTCACACATGTGATCAGTGTGAATCCTGTCACTGCACTGCTTACCGTGTGTTTGTTAAATGAGCAACAGTGTAATTATCCTTAATCCTTACTTAATTATTACCTAGCCATAAAACCTTCAGTCATGGAGCTCTGCTCAGCTTTGGCTGCAGTAATGAAAGCTTAAACGCAGCGTGTGTGTTATGCTACTCATCAACACCCGGGCAGCATACCGCGTCTTCGGGCAAATCTCATTTAGCAATACTTGTCATTGTTAGAACAGTAATGTAAAAGAAATAATTCTAAAAACTTTTATTATCCGAGTTGACATTAAAACTTCAATGTTGTTGAGACTTGTTGTTGCTGTCATTATTGTTATTACATCATAATCATTAATACTGTTGTTATTTATAATATTAGTAGGAGTAGTGGTAGTAATAGTAGTATTTAATTGTAATTATCAATTATTATTATTAATAATATTATTATTAATATTGCCAGTATTTTTTCTGAGTTTTTTACTTGAAACATGGGAGTTTATGATAAATTGGGCACAATGTACCCAAGGCAGATGGCCAGTTCATCACAGGTCATACGCACGCACGCACGCACGCACGAACGCACGCACGCACACACACACACACACACTAACGTTAGTAGCCTAAGTTGACTGGAGTGCTATTGACACCCTTGTTTACACAGAGAATGTAAATTCCACATCGGAAGAACCCGAACCACTCATCTGGGGGTCTGACTTACTGGGTGAAAGGTAGTTTGCTATCACAGGGCAAACAACAAGGAATTGAACCCAGGACCTGGTAGTTACTGAACCACTGTGCTGCTCACTGCCGAGATTCAGGGTTTGAAAAGTCGAATGTTATCGGTAGTTGAATGTTGGCATATAGACATGATCGGCTGAGTCCAGGACAGCGATTGATCAAAGTGCTGATAGATAAACTCTGCATAGAGTACCAATGCCTTACTGACTCACGTGACAGATAAATAAAAAAGTACAGTATTAAAGCTACCTGCATATCACCAGCTTTGGTAGATACTCCATCACTTATGGCCACTAACAGAATGCAGAAGCAGTGATGCTCCCTCCTGGTTATTCTTAGCACGATGTGAATCTTTGGCTTCAGTTCCGATAAGAAAATCTAGTGCTCCATGTCTCATAATTCAGGCTGCCTGGCAAAACATTGTCCCTCAATGTGCTACCATTACTCTCTGCTTAGCGAATGATTTATCGGACAATCACTTATGCTGAAAAGCTCAACACTTACAGTGTTAGAAGAGTCTGCAGGTACTGGATCTTTTGTTCAAATAAACACATGTGCTGTTTTTAATTTAAGATTGTTTTATATTGCTTTGGATTGGTGTAGTTTGGAGCTGTAAAAGATGATGTGGTCTTTTTACCTGGATTACCTGTGTTCACTTTGTGGATCATCCCTCTAGGGGATTCCTGGGACGACCTACCAGAACATGTTTAAGATCAGCTGGTGCTTTTATGTGCTATGCTACGACGTAGACTGTGTTACTACACTGTGACCAATCATTCCCAGTACAGAAAGGAATAAAAAATATTCCAAAAGCCCAAAGCTCGAGCCACTAGGCTGCTGAAATGAATGCTGGGATTTTTAGAAACATGTCCCGGCTAGTGTTCTCCCCAGAAAGGTCTGGTGTTTTTGCTCTACGATTAAAATCCGATTAAAGAATGACAGAACGGTAAAGGTTTCTGGTTAATGCACACCTAGCGTGTAATTGCTACTCTGTCGAACAGAAAGTGCTTGTCACTGTGATCGTTTTCTCTTGTCACATTTATTTTCCTCTAGTGTTTATTTGAACCAGTAAAAGTAAAGAAAAATAAAACAATCAACCAAGTGCCAACGTATAGAATAAAAGGCTGGGATACTTACTATTAAAAGCTTAGACCTACTGAACAAGCTTATGAAAGAAATTGATTCATATAAATATTCTGTAGATAATCATCATAATCTCTAAAATGTTTTAATCGCTGGTAAAATGTATTTAGTGCAGTAAAGATCATATCCGGATCTCTTGCTGTTATCATTATATAAAGATTACATGGGCCAAGTTGGTAGCCCTGTCATCTCACAGCAAGAAGGTCCTGGGTTCAATCCCCAGGTTGGTCCTGGGTGGTCACGGTCCTTTATTTGTGGTCAAAATTATGTTGCAGGGCTAATTAGAGACACAAAATTATTTTGATTTCTGCATAAACCATTGCATCATAGTGTCTGTCCAAAGGCCAGATAAATGGGGGGGGGGGGTGTTTGTCAGTAAGGGCATCCTGCATTTACAAAAAAAAAAACAAGACAAACAATAATGAAAAAGGAAGGAAACAAAGAACCAAAGAGAAAAAATAGAAAAAAAATAATTTACAATAAACACAATAAAATATGTGAGTAATAATTGATTGAAACGAACCAAAAGATTAAACGTATGGTAACAGAAGAAAGACACAATAGTAAATACACACAAGGGGGCAGCAGTGAGTACAAATACCCAACCCACTTCACTAACCACCAGACTGTTTTACTAATCTGTTTAATCTACTAATTTTAGTGAAACATTTCAGTAACACTGAAAACATTACAGGCAACATTTATTTATTTATTATTTATTCACTCAAATACAGAAAATGTAGATAAATCCACAACTTATAGGGCTGGACACACGGATAATATGGTGCTTTTGGGAAAGGGTAATACTGCCACCTGGTGGATTTTATGTAGTACTGTTGAGAATTTAATGGCAAATGATTTTTTTATTTCTATCGTTATACTTTTTTCTGCTAAAAATATTCAAAGATTCGGACTGCAATTTGCAATAGTTAATAATTAATAGTTGTAAATTGTATTAATAAATAATTAATACATTATTGAAGGAATTAGAATAGAATAGAATCCCCTTTATTGTCATAATAATTTTTAATACAATGAAATTACAATTTTCGCTTGTTGCGAGGTCAATCACTTAATAACCTAAAATTAAAAATAATAATAATTTTACCATACTTAACTTTTTTTTCGATTTGTGTTTAGGAACCACCTAAAGGGATCAATAAAGTTCTATCTATCATCGAGACAGAATTCAAATTTGGGTGGTCATGGCTGGTGGTTAAAACAATTGTGCTTGTAATCAGAAGGTTGCTGGTTCGATTCAACGGGTCAACAGGTCATGACTGAAGTGCCCTTGTGCAAGGCACCAAACTCCAAATTGTTCTTTGGGTGCAGTGGCTAGGGCTGGGCCTTAAAATTGCAATAAAACACCATTTTAAGCAATTGAAGGTTAAGGGTTTTGCTCCGGGGCCCAACAGTGGCAACTTGGTGGTAGTAGGGCTTGAACTGGTGACCTTCTGATCTCAAATTCAGTGCCCTAACCTCTTAGCCATCACTGATGACGGGGTGAAAAGTAATCAAATGTCTTCAAAGCTCATGTGGACAAAAGTAGATAGCTATATCGCCCATATGAAAAAGTAATTCCCTACTGAAATCTATCATTATTTTGTGCGACCCTTGGCAGTTTATTCTTTACACAGGTGGCATGATGACTTCACAACCAGAAGTCCCAGGATTGATTCACGGGTAAGGCTATCCAAGGCTTTCTGTGTATAATTTGCATGTTCTCCCAGTGTCTGTGCTCCGGTTTCCTGATGCAGAAGTGTCCTGTAGATACACAGCGCTATGGTTGGTGAGGCAATGTACTGCATAAAAGCATATCAGAGGATTTCTGTAGATCAGTAATAGTGCCCAAGAGTCGGGTTCGACCGGAATGGGGGAGAAAATATTTACATAATTGTTTTAATTTGGTCAATTCAATTTTTAGGCTATCAAATTTTTATATTTAAATGTGAAGATGGATGGATGGATGGATAGATGGATGGAAGGTTGGATGGATGGATTAATGGATAGATGGATGGATGGATTAATGGATAGATGGATGGATTAATGGATAGATGGATGGATGGACTAATGGCTAGATGGATGGATTAATGGATAGATGGATGGATGGATTAATGGATGGATGGATTAATGGATAGATGGATGGATGGACTAATGGATAGATGGATGGATAGATGGATGGACTAATATCTAGATGGATGGATGGATTAATGGATAGATGGATGGATGGATGGATAGATGGATGGATTAATGGATAGATGGATGGATTAATGGATGGATGGACTAATGGCTAGATGGATGGATGGACTAATGGATAGATGGATGGATGGATGGATAGATGGATGGATTAATGAATAGCTGGATGGACTAATGGCTAGATGGATGGATGGATTAATGGATGGATGGATTAATGGATAGATGGATGGATGGATTAATGGCTAGATGGATGGATGGATTAATGGATGGATGGATTAATGGATAGATGGATGGATGGATTGATGGCTAGATGGATGGATGGATGGATGGAAGGATTGATGGATAGACGGAAGGATGGATTAATAGATGGATGGAAGAATGGATTAATGGATAGATAGATGGATGGATCGTCCTTCAGGATTTGCCGGTAACGTTAGCGTTATCTCAGTGCTGATAGCATTTGTATGTTCTCCTCATGATAATTTGTCTTCCATGTTCTCATGTTTGGTTTGTCTGATAGACTGGAGCTGCTTTTCATTGCTCTGGATGTAAATGTGTCTGTGTGGGTGTTTTGCTTGTCTACCCGCTGTACAATTTTTAACAATGAATGAATCTGCCCCAACACACTGACAAGACAAAACATGTTTATTATCATTATTGTAGTTCCACAATGCAACAACGGTCATATTAACACATTGATTTCAAGTTTTAAATAATTAACAGACATTCTGGTTCCCATGAGAACCCTGTGTTTGGGATCTTTGTTGATGCTAAAGTGAGAGATCATCTAACAAATCACATGTTATGTCTATGTAAATAAATTGACTAAAATGCCCCGAACTATTACACACTGCCCAGGGTAACACTCAGTGTGTTACTGTGACCTCTTGAGCTGCAGTTTTATTCCAAAAAAATGTATTAGGCAATTAGTATGCTAATCTGTACAGTACTGAATAGACCGAACAGTTCAACAGTCTGTGATTTATGTTGTCTTAAACTGTTTTAAAAAGTCCACAATTCAACCATAATAAGAATGAATAGAAATGTAAAAAAACGAGTTTAGATGTGTTTGCTGGCTCAGAGGTGAGGGCATAAGTAGATTCACAGTTTAGCATCATCAGTTATGAGGTTTAGTGGGTTTTTCCATTCACAAGCTAAAAGCTGACAGGCTCTCGGTCTGTCCCAGCTCGTGCCAGGGGATGATTTCATCTTGTTTATCCCCCGACTGACATCACTCACGTCCTGTCAGCTTCATCTTTCATCAGCACAAACACGACAAGCTTCTCATCTTTATTAAAATCAATTATCTGCATCAAACAAAAATAAACCAAACACAATAGCTGCAGGTCAGCTGAAGTCTAATAATCGATAATCACGGACACTAAATACTACATTCCCATAAGATGATATACATAGTATACTTAGGTAAGTGCATGATTTAATAATTTAATAATCAAACGGTATCTGACATCATCTATTGTTACCATAGAAATCATCATCAGATTATTATTTAGTCACTTCATTTGACTAAGACGCATTTCAAGGACCAATCATGTGCGAGTCCATCTGTCAGTGACTTAACACTCATTGTACACGCTGGTGATAATACAGTACTCAACATACACACATACAAACACATTCATTTAGAACCATTCAGTACCAAGGTTACCAACAACCAAAGTGTAAATTATTTTCTGTCTGTCATCCTACAAAAGCCCATATTACCAATCTGGAATGTGATTCCCAGATTGAGTAAGATCAACCAAAGCTTCTTTAGTTTCACTTTAAAAGGATTATGAACCCTGTGAAATAACATATCTGTAGTGCAGGATCCAATATTTTGTTTTCTGTTTTTAATACTGTAAGGGTAAAAAAAAAGTGCCCCAGTTTACATCGAAAGCACTTCTGTTATGTTTTGTAGTGAGATTTTAAATTCATTTCATTTCTCATAGGCTATTGTTGAGACGTAACAATAGTTACTTTCCTTTTATGATTATTATCCGTCTTATAAAAGACTTAAAATAATGAATGTCCAATCATTTCTAAATAAGTATGAATTACAAACAAAACAACTTTGAATTCAACCCAATTTGACCGGAATAATCAGTGGTACATGTACAGCGCCCTCTGCTGTTTAAAACAAATATCAACTGATTTTATATGTTAAATCGTTTAGAATTTTCTGGTACATCGTTACATCCTTAGTAGTAATTTGTGCTAATCTTTGATTCATTCCTCTGACATCCAGTTTCCAAAATCACAGACTTTCACATTCTTCACCCGCTCGCATATCCAAGTAGCAGTTTGCACTAATGCGTTTACTTTATACATTTTAAAAGCAAAAGTCATAAGTCTGGGTTCTAGAGAGGTTTTTCTTTGAAAAAGAAAGATTGTGAACCCGGTTAACACATGTTCGTTTCATGTCTTGCATCTGAATGTAATGATGAGAGAAATATCATGTCGTCATTTGCCTTTGACCTTTAATGAATGCAAAGTTTTATAAGCCTATGACTGTCTTCGAGACAGCTTCCAGCATCAGCATCATTTTGCCCTCAGGGTAAGCACGCAACCAGTCCAAATTTGAGTATCATTCTGTATTTGAATACATTTATAACACTGGTATCAGAATGATTCATAACGTCTCCGCCTTTGAACACATCTTTGTAGCATTTGCATGTAGATTTCTATGTAAATCGTTCTAAACCGGCACAAAACTGCTATTTGAAAAAAACATGAAACAGAGAAGTGTAAACAGGGTCACAAACAGGTAGTCCCAATGTCATTGTTCAGAGCCAAACGATCAAAGATGACATAGAATGGTCGTATTTATTGTTCTTGTTCTGTTGGTTGAATCTCCGAAGCTTCTTACAAACCTCTCACAAAACTGGCAACCTCGATTATGAGATGCAAGAACTTGATGCTGCCTGGCTGCCTTTGCTGCCACTTAAAAGGATGTAACAGACAGACTCCAATTCTTTTCGACAGGAAAGTGGTCTGTGAGATAAGTGTGATGTCACACTTCTCAGTTTTCTTAACTGACCATTTTCTGGAGACGAATTTCAAACATCACCCTCTATGAAACTAGATGTTCCGAATATGCATTATTCTTTATTCAACAAATCTATCTATTCGTTTATCGTGCGTTTTCCCAGTTCCTGGGGTAGGACGAAAATGTTTGGAGCAGAGTTTTCCGTCCGGATGCCCTTCCTGACGACAACCACCAGTAAGTGGTGGGAACTTGTGAGACTACTGGACAATTTCACATTCCCGATCAACCTAGTGCATGTTTTTGGGCTGTGGGAGGAAACCGGAGTACCCGGAGCAAACCCACGCTGACACGGCGAGAACGTGCAAACTTCGCACAGAAAGTCCCCAGCCCGACCCGGGGATCAAACCCGGGACTTCTTGCTGTGAGACGACAGTGCTGAACCACTCAGTCACCGTGGTTGCCGATGTGAGGAATAGAGACGTTTCAAATATGATTCTTTAATTCCGTACGGTGCTAATTGGTATCAGTATCAGTATGAGTGGTACTGATGACGATGATCGTTAATGTTTTATATTCGAACCGATTTTCTCTCCGGGGCATCGTGTTCGGGACACGTGATCGGCATGTAAGACACAAGATCGATGCCATCAACACGTAAACATTACAGTGTGTCGAGATTCCTGTACCGTAGGTCGATCTTTCCCTCCGTTTCTTTCTATTACACCGTCCGAGAGCGAAAGTCTCCAGGTGTAGGTCAAGCGGTCAGACCGCTGCAGGCCAGGCGCTCCGGCGGGCCTCTTAAACCCGGGTACTAACCTATCCAGTCAGTAATGTCATCAGTGACATTGGGATTCTATTAACGGCCTTTCGGGAGGAGCTCTGGCCCAAAGCCTGGTGGTGTGACCATAATTGATCTGTCATGGAAGATGCCCCCGCAACCCTCCCACGAGGCTTCCATTAGAAGCTCCCAAACCCGGGAGTCCGGGGTCCTGGAGAACAGGACCGGGCTTCAAGTCAGGGGAGTGCACCTGAAGGTCAGAGCCGGAGCCGGACACGGAAAATAAAGAGGAAAGGGATGTTGGACGGCCGCCATAATTGCCAGTGAACAGTGAGGTTATTCGATATTGATTCTCAAATGAGGGAAATCCATGCTGTCTATACGGGCTGTTTACCACTTGGCTCAGGAGCTCGGGGCCCGGTCAATAAGGGGCATCGGCTTCCTGCGAGCCCAAGGAGACGTCAGTCGACTCCCTGGCTCATTTAAATGGGCGAAACAGCGATGGGGTTCTCTCACCGCCAAGCCGCCGTCTAGCTCATTTGTATTTTTAGTGAATTACCGCCGGCCGTGGAACCTGAAACCATTTCAATGTGTCACTTAGCATTTGTTGAAGTTTTGCACAGACGCTCGACTGATCAGGTTTCATTGCCCGAGTCTGCGGTTAAGCGGCCACTTGTCATGTTTGTTTATTTATTTATTGATATATCATCCCCGATTTTTTTCCCCGTCCCCTCCTTCCCGGCAACTTGACACCCGCCGCGGCTGTCTAAGCCGTTTAAATACGGATAGAGGACGGAGGAAAGGTGAAAACGTCTGTATGCATCCCGGGCCCCCGGTAATCCCGCTAAAGTATTATTAAATTGCTTTTCCCGTGTCCCGAGCGTCATCCGTTAACTGTCGGGATCTAAAGTGCGTTCTTCAGCAATCCCAGCCTCCCAGCCGTCGCTCGCCGCTCCTTCTAGAGCTTTCAAATTCAAGTGTAATTTGAATAATCTTCGCCGTGGTTACGCGCAGTCGTGCTGCACTTCATCTTTTTTGATTCGGGGTTTAAGTAGCGCACTTGTGAACGCGACACGCGTGGGAAGGTGGTGAATCTTAAATACTACACGGGACGATGCAGAACAAGAAAGAAAAATAAACACTGCACGGTTTTAGGGCTCTGAGAACGTTTGAATGGTGAACGGATGAACGGTTTCGAGTTTGATTTCTGATGGATGTATTGACGATAATCAAGAATGGCCTGATGATCAAGAGAGGAGTGATTATTGCATCACTGTGTTAAGTATAAACTCAACAACAAGAAATTCGTTATTAAATGTAAGAAATTAATTCCGGATTCATTTAGTAATGATTTCTGTTTGTTCCTGGCAAGAGAGCGACCGACATGAAAGATAAACTGGTAGCTGGAAGAAGTGTTTATTCCTATTATTTGTCTGTGTGTGTGTGTGTGTGTGTGCTTGCGTGTGGCGGCACGATGGCTTAAGAGATCTCGGGTTCGAATCCCGGGACTTTCTGTGTGGAGCAACACCTGTGTTTTTTCTAGGTGCTCCGGGTCTCTCCCACAGTCCAATGACATACAATCAGGTTATTTGGAGATGAAATTATTGTGTGTGTGTGTGTGTGTGTGTGTGTGTGTGTGTGTGTGTGTGTGTGTGTGTGTGTGTGTGGGTGTGTGTGTGTG
>JAOTRQ010000003.1:2535926-2550641 GCA_028565875.1 Hoplisoma paleatum | reverse complement strand
TTTAGTCGACTACTAGTCGATTAGTTGGAGTAAATGACGACCACTGGTCGACCAACAAAATCCTTGGTCGTGGACAGTCCTAGTTTTGATCATTATTTATGGTCCATTTTTAAGACATTAATAATAATGTACGATTAATAAGATAATCAGACGTAAACATGTAATCTTGACGACGCATAACGGTAGATATACAGAACTACTGTACATACTGTAATATGATTTTATCTGCTTTTATTCTTATTTATTTTAACAGTTTTATGGTGTTTGTACTATTCCAATATTTATAGTGGACCGATGAGGTTTAATCTGTATATTCTTCATATATTTCTGAGGAATACGTTTATATTTCTATATTTACGGAACTTTGGGATTGATTTAGGAGCATTTAGTACTTTATAGATTGTTGGGCAGGATTGTTGGACCTCAATAGCCACGATGATTCTCATACACTGAACTATTAACTATAAATGATATAGTAAAAGTTAAATCGTTTTTATTTATGACTTACGGTAACAGTATGAAGCTTTAACAGAGATTTATGGGATTTGCTTTAAGGGAACAACAGCAACCAGGCAACCTTCTGATTACTAGTCCAATCTACTACCTTAACTACAAGACTAAATTAAACTCAGAGACACAATCTAACGTAGTCGATCCTCACACACACCCACACACACATCTGCAAATCCGAGTCTGAAATCCGAACGCACCATTCTGCACAGGTGACTCGACTCTGAATCACCAAATCACCAGCATTCCACCATCGTGTTTCCATTCCATCCGTATTCATGCTCATAACCGTCCTGGCGTCTCCATGCCCAACCTGATGTTTGAGCATGCTCAGAAAGGGTACCAGGGGTGGGGGGGACACGTCGGGGCATAAGTAAGGTATATCGACGGTACTACTCGTATTAACAATATGATTCTTTACCTACGGTTTGTATGCTAAGAAAAGTAGCTTATTATAGATCTGAAATGTGTATATTAGGGAACATGAGCACAGGAGCCTCTCCGAGGGTCTTTGCTGGGGGGGGGCGGGGGGGGTCCGGATCCTGGGTTTTCTGCTTTATAAAAGAACGTCTTTAACTTCTGGTTTTTCAGCACAAAGCATACGGAAGCCTATATACTGAATTTCTAAACAAGCACGTGTGTGTGTGTGTGAGTGTGTGTGTATGAGATGGGTGAAGCAGGAAATCTTTACTGTCTGCATAAAGCCTGGATGAGATGATGCTGTTTACAGTTGCTTTTATTTGTTTTCTTTAATATTTATTATTTATTGCTTTGACTATTCTAAGTTTACAGGAGGGAAAGTTAAAAATTTAATCAGATTTGTTCTGAAAAACGACCAACTGAGATGCAGCGAGGAAAACGTTTCTTATGATGCAGAACAGCTCTAACTGGTCTTCTTACCCGAGGGACCAAACGTCACGATTTTTATGAAATATTCGCAAAAGGTTTATTGTTATGCCAAGTCAAACAATGATCTGCCAGTTTATTTTCACATGTTTATTTATGTATTTATTTATGAGACGAATTTACGACTATTTATTTATGAGATTATTTATGTGTTAATGGATTGCTTTTATTTAATGGTTCAATCTAGAAGAAGAAGAAAAAAAAATACAAACGGAAATGCATTCTGGGCTTTTTCTCTTTCTCTTTTTTTCAATTTTACAATAAAATATGAAACGAAATAAGAAAAGTTCTTCGTCTTTGAATCTTTTAAACGAAATCTTTCAACTCTCTTTTGAGAAATAACAAACACCCATGTGCACCCTTATTTATTCACACACACACCCCTCCCCACTGCTTCAGTACTTTAGTGGAAGGTCCTTTTGTCTCGATGACCTCTAATAAGCGTTTCAGTAAGTGCTAACAATTCTTTTACACCTCACTCGTGAAATCGTCTCCTGTTGTTCTTCCACTGAAGCATCCCGGTGATGCGTTTTGTTTGTTTTTGGTGCTGCAGCAGCGTTTGTTAAATCACGCCAATGATTTCCTGTGAGACTGAGTTTCAGACTGAGATGCTCCAGAAAGAACGGCACTGATTCTTTAACTCGGAACTCTTGGACTTCGGAAGTTGCTTGGAATTGTTGTTGAAGCATCCCGAACGAAACATTCCTCCGAGTGACGGATCCAGGTTGGCAGTAACGTGGCTGATCTGGCTGAGATGAAGTAATAAAAAAAGGATTCTGGAGTTTTACCCCATTATGGGTCACCACAGCAGATTGTAGACCTCATAACATCCGGACACAATCCTTCCTTTTTATATGGGCTTGAGGGTGGCACACAGTGGCTTGGTGGTTAGCACTGTCACCTCACAGCAACAAGTTCCCGGGATCGATTCCCGAATAATGCAATCCGGCGCTTTCTGTGTGGAGTGAATAGTTAAAGATACTGAAATGGTCGTGTGTGTGTGTGTGTGTGTGTGTGTACCTTGCAACTGACTGACGACCTGTTCAGGTGTTTAGTGTACATACCCAGTGACCCACTGTGACCCTAAATAGTATTAAGCACTACTAAAACTCTATAATAGATGTATGGATAGATGGAAATGACACACTCAGGCTACGTATATAAAGGACAATGCGATTCCTCTAATTAATTGGACTGCATTTCTTTAGACTTTGGGAGGAATACGGAATTCGTAGAGAAAAATATCCACCAGGGCTTTGTGGGTTTGTGGTGAAAGGAAGACATTCAGATGATTGGGGTGACAGGGGCAGATCAACCAGAAGATTGTGGGTTCTAATCCAGGCTCTGCTACGTTGGGTGCTTTGAGCGGGACCCTCAACCCGGACCGCTCCAGAGGCGCCGTACGATGGCCGACCCTGTAACAGCACCCTGATCCGCCGACTTCCATATAAGATGGGATATGTGAAGAATAAATTTCATTCTACTGTGCATCTGTCTACGAGTCGTGATGAATAAAGTCGCTCTATTTTATTTTATTTAATTCTATTAGGTTTAAATTTCTCCGTACACCACCTTCACTCCACAACAGAGCTGCTGTTGCTTTACGACTCTTCGGTTCCAAGCACTTGGAACTTAGATTAATGATCCTGCTAAGAAAACCAAGTCTGTCTTTTTTATGGGGTTCTAAATGCAATTTAAACAGTTGCACCAGGGGGCGCCATAAAACCAGAATGATCTCTGACTGACACCTGGTGGACGCTGAAGACATTTTCATGATGGTGAAGGCCAACTTTAAGATGTTTCACACCACACCACACCACAGGGTTCTGGGGACTGCATGGTACTGCAGGGTAATCCAGCTCCCTCCCTGCAGAAGGTGGATTGGCTCAGAAGTCCCAGTGTGTGAATAAATGTCTTGCTGAACATCACATCATTCGAAATCACACATAAAGTCTGTTTAATGAGCTTTATGTTGGCAGTATTGATTTGGCGCTGCCTTTCGTGACCCAACCCTCCCTATTTATCCAGGCTCGTGACGGATCTAGTATTTTTTTAATAGTAAAACTTTGTGTTAAAAATGTTTTAACAGTTTGAAAGTGTTTTTACAGATGTAACCATGGTACCGATCGTGTCATCAGGAAGTGAAGACACAGAGCATCATCACAGTACCACAAATAGAGCACCAAACACCAATAAACACCAAAACAACAACAACAACAACAACAACAACAACAAACGAGCCCAAAACATAAAAGAACAGCACAGAGACACACACACACACACAACGATAAAGTAAGTTAAAAACAGAGAGCAAAGCAAAGAGAGGCAACGGCTCCCGAAATAAATTGGCCCAATTACAATAAAGTGTGGCTCTTGGTCAGCACCCAGGGCCCGGCAGTTCATCTTTATTACAATCAGTTAATGAAAATCAATCCCCCTCCTGATAGACTCTTATCTTCACGGCCTCTGTGCAGTGCACGCGCACGGAGATAATAAATTAGGCTAATGTTGCCTTTGATGAGGGAGGGAATTGCAAATTATTATAACTTTACAAGATTTATGAAACAGGCACCTAATTTCTAAGCGAGGTGTTTCTGCGGGTGTGGAAGGACCATTTGTTAGAAAGGTTCAGAGACACGGAAACCGTGACCTAAAACTGTCCAGGGGATCGAACGTAAAGCATTAAATGCACAGCGCCGTGGTTACGACGTCTCAATAAGCTGTCCGGACATATGTGCTGCGTCAGGACCTTTTTTTATATCGTAAATAAAATACAATTATTAGCTCATGAGAACTGGCATTATGGAGGCGTATTGTGATGTCACAGTGTGTGCACTACCGCTACAGCACCCTTTCTGTCACGTCTGGGTCCTGGTCCTGGATCACCTCCGTGACCCTGATCAGGATTCCTCATGTACTGGAAAATGAATCAATAAATCAGTGCTGTGCCACACGCATGATAAAGATCGAGACAAGATCACATGATTTGTAAAGTTCTTGCTAAAGAAAATCCAGAGACGTCTCACAAAATACAGACAAAATACAGACAAAATACAGACCTGCACCCAGAGGTGGAGAGGAACTAATTACATTTACTGATTAGTTTCTGTAATTAAAATAGATTTTTGTGCACTTGTAAGTTCAAAGTAGTTTTTACAACCTGAACTTTAAGTTATTCGCGTATGTTTGGTGTAAGAATTGTGACTTACAATCATTTTATAATCTCATTATATCTTACAGAGTAAAGAAACACACTTAAAATCATGTTTGAAAAATGCTGCCTTAAACAAAGGTTGCCAGATTGTGCAGAATCCAGCCTTAAATCTATAACAAAATATAAATAGATTTTAAAAAGTGCGGTGTAAAAAGCACTAACAGATTCCCAATCTGGCAACACTGTACACAGCGTGCACATAACGGGGCATGTACTGTAAAAAGCTTACGAGTCACAATATAAAGTGCATTATTTCATGAATTGTTGTAATATAATTTATTAGTAAATTAGTTAAATTATTAAGTTGAAAACCTGTGGCTTTGATCATTGGGTTATACAGATTGAAAATATTTTTATATTATTTTAGTGCTTTGTAAATGTCCATATTTTTATTTGAATCATTTAAAAACGTGTATTGTGCTTGATCTCGACGTGTTCTGTTTGCACAGCGAGACACAGAGAAACACAGCGCCCCCTTCTGTTAATAAAAAGTTCCAAAGTAACGTTTACTCTAAGAATTAATCTCGCGCCGTCGGCGCGGTGGCTTAGTCGCCTCACAGCAAGAAGTCCCAGGTTCGGTTCCCGGGTCGGGTTTGTCGTAGCATGTTCTCCCCGTATCAGCAAGGGTTTCCTCCGGGTACTCCGGTTTTCTCCTACAGTCCAAAAACATGCCGTAAGTTGATCGGAGATATGGAAACACTGTATTGTTGTGTAGATACATACGATCCCTGTACGTAGAGATACGGGTTGGAGAAAGACCTGGCAACCATACTGGCTAAGAAACTCTGTGGATCTGTAGAGTCTATTCTATTTTACCCTTCAATCGACTTCGACCCTGGGTTACTCTGTGGACCGCTACCGACCCCCCAGAGTATCTCGGCAATTACATTTTACGGGGTAGGTTGCCAGGTCTTTCCCCAACCCTGTATCTCTACAGGGATCTTGTGTGTGACTACTGGACAATTTACAATTTTCGGATCAACCTAGTGCAAGTTTTTAGGATTGTGGGAGGAAACCGGAGTACCCGGAGGAAACCCACGCTGACACGGGGAGAACATGCAAACTGGTAAGCCCCCAGCCCGACCCGGGGATCGAACCCGGGACTTCTTGCTGTGAGGCGACAGCCACCGTGTCGCCTCTGTAGAGTAGAAACACAACATATCCAACATCGACATCCAATATCCAACACCCATACCCCAATTTAAATACTCCACCCAGGATCAGCGCGTCTGTAATTAAAAATGAAAGGCAAAATTTCCAAATGATAGCCATCAATCTAGCAATCAAGGAGAGGACATCGACTGTACCATCAATTTATCTTGCCATATGCCCTATTAATATTACATTAATTTCTTCATTGTGAATATCAATCACTCCAGAGGGCTTCACATCACCCCCACGGTAATCGTCCTTGTTTGTTAGAGGGCACGATCAAGTTTGTCTACGTGCAGCTTAGGGCAGATGGAACGAAACCCTCGTTCTCGATAAATCAGACAAACGTATTTAAGTTAAACCCGACCTGGATGTGTTTAAAGACGGACAGAATAGAACAATGTGTCTTTTTATTCTTTGTTTTTTTACTTAGTATCTTAAGTTTTAGCTTCTTTTATCTCAGTTTCTTTTCGCCTGCTTTTGTCCGACTCCTTTCACTATTTAGTTTTGTTCGTATTTGTGATTCGTTTGATTGTTCCTTATTGGCTGTCATCTGGCTTGATTCATGCCTTGATTTAAATTGTACGGTGTCCTTGGGTGTCCTGAAAAGCGCCCAAGAACAAAATCATATTATTATTATTGTTGTTGTTGTTATTATAAAAAAGCACTCAAGTTGTTCACTGATAAATCACCAAAGCTGGGTTCTAAACAAGGTGGGATATGCAAAGAAATGATTTCTGGTACTATACACTCATATATGAGTATATGACAGACAGATATATGTAAGACAGTACCATATGGACCAGCCATCGCTCTCCGTGTGCATCAGTGAGCATCGTCCACGACCACGCCGTCGGTTTATAACTGTTCCTTCATTCGACCACTTTTAATACACGATGACCTCCAGACTTAATTGATTCACTTTAGTTAGTTTAGTTAGCTTTAAACATCATGCTCTACATTTGAGGTAACTTGTGATGTCATTCAGTCATTTATCACATCCCAAGTCACACCAAACACAGTTATGGATCATTTTCAAATCTTCAATTTGTCTTACTTACATGTTTTTGGATTGTAAGAGGAAATCCAAGCACACTAGAGTAAACCCACGCAGACCTGGGAATCGAACCCGGGTCCTCTTGTTGTGAGGTGACCGTGCAGAATGCTAAGAACAACGTGCCGCCTCGAACAACCTACAAGAGCGGTAATTTTAGAGATGTTCGGACCCCATTCGATTAGCTGTTGGTTTTCCAGCCAATTAGGCCTTTGCATGTTATCTACCTACCTAAGATATGAAAGAGTATTTATTTTTTATTATATTAAAGGGTTCATCACACACACACACACACACACACACACACACACACACACACACACACACAAAATGTTGTTGCAGTATTTAGAAGAGAAATAATAAAAGGAAACTTTCTCATCTTGTTCAAAAATCGTGGAATCATATCACCAAGTGTTTCGGTCGAGTGTATCGTTACATCCCCAGCAAACAAACGTACTCCTAGAAAAAAAATAGTTTGAGGAAGAAAAGTGTGTGTGTAGGGGGGGTGGGAAGGGGTGCAAGGGTGTCCCGGATTAATGATTATAACAAGCTTCCTGTTTTCGTTTTGAAAAATGGCTCCGAGACACTGAAGAGCGTTCGCTTCACATCACTTTTGTTAATTTTTCTATGAAGTCTTGTGCTCAGCTTTATAAGGGGCGCACAAATTCCTCGAACCCACCTGCATCAGATTAACATGCACAGTTAAAGGTTTTTTTTTTATAGATTACTAGCTTCTAAGCTCGGCTTTGCCCGGGCTTGTGTTGATTCCTGCACAGCACACAGATGGTAGGAACACATAGAGAAGAAAAATGCCAGGATAAGGGATCGGGAGATGTTGCACAATGTATGTATCCACCACTTGTGTGAGTGTGTGTGTTAATAATATGTATATATATATTTATATAATCGATGATTTTATATAGACAGACTATGTGGCAACAATAAACGGCCGGTCAGTCGCAATAAAAGAAAGAACAAACAAAGAATTGATACACGGAGGGTTTAAATATGGAGGATTAATTCTACTGTGTATAAAATAAACCTGGTGAGAACATTCTTTGAACAGCATCCAACATCCTGCAGTAGGTGTGTTCATTTAAAACCCTACACCCTACACACCCGCTGTGCCCGAGACACTAACAAGGCAGTGTGGTTTCAATTAAAAAAGCACCTCAGCGACACCTTTCTCCAAATACGGTCAGAATGAGAAAGTCCAGACGTCTGATGTAGCTCTCGCTAACTACTTTCTCTTCAAAAGGTTCGGTTGGCGTGAAAGTGCCACATTACAGTCGACTGCATGTCTGCAGGTATTAAAGCGGCGCTCGGGTTCTCCTCCTACTTTTCCTTACTGTGTGACAAACACGGCACATAAATCCTCCCATCGGCAAGTCTGCAACTGTTCCAGATGTTCAAAGCTCCCCCCCACCACATCCTCTCTTCCTTCCCCCAATCGTGCCCACAGTGGTTTGTGGTGTACCAAAGCATTTACGAGTTCCTCCACTTATTACCTGCCTGGGTAGGTAAACAAGCACCGCTTCTTTTGATTTGGTTTCCGACAATAATGGCAAACGCTGTGGATTTACTTTTTTTTTCCCCAGCGCTAACATGGCTCGACCTTAGACAGAAGTTCCCGCAAGAAGTGAAACTTGGTCGGTAAGGTTTAAATTTGGCTAATAGCCATCCTGAATAAGGCCGCAAGCCACCCTCAAAGAAGGTCATAAAACAACAGGATGGTGTGGCAACATGTTTTTTTAATATGAAAAAGACCAGCAAACTACACACATTAGTTACTACTGACAGATAAAAAAAAATACAAACAACTGCAAAAAGCACGACATTTACAATCTATACACAAGAGAATGTACACATTATACAAGACATATATACACCAGATCAATATATTAGTCTATAGGATTTTGTTTCTTAACCTTACAACGATGCAGAAAGCAGAGCAGCTTAAAATGGAGCGGTTGTTTTTACCGTACATGAACCGATCGACCGAAGTAATGAACCAGGAAGAAGAAAAAAACAGAAAATATCTGGCTAGGTAGTATTTTTGATCAGTTGTTGGATCCCATGTTGTTGACGCATTGATTTAGAAGTGCAAAGTTTAATTTAAAATCGACTGTTCAAAGTGACTAAAAATTAATACGGACGCTTCAGCCACAGCTGATATGAATCAATAATTCTTTAGTGAATTAATTCTGGTAATCAGTACACAAATGCGTACGCTGAATGCCTATAGGACAATTAAGTGTCCTTAAATTAAACTAACCTGGCTGCATGTTT
This sequence comes from Hoplisoma paleatum, assembly GCA_028565875.1. Classification (NCBI taxonomy): domain Eukaryota; kingdom Metazoa; phylum Chordata; class Actinopteri; order Siluriformes; family Callichthyidae; genus Hoplisoma; species Hoplisoma paleatum. The sequence goes on along the minus strand of JAOTRQ010000003.1, from coordinate 2,541,516 downwards.
TTGGATTGTAGGAGGAAACCCACACGGACATCGTTTTACTGACCGGCTCGCTAACTTTTCCTTAAACTGAATCAGAACCAGCACTAACACAAAGACGTCTGCAGGGGGAGCAGTGTTCGCAGAGTCATGTAAGAAGAGGTTCAGGTGGATCTCCCCGGTCTCACGCCGTACCCACTCCAAAATACAGACGAGGCGATCGGACCGTCCGCTCGAAAACACGATTATAAATGGACGCTTAGAGCCGAAACGTCGTCGTTTAATCACTAAACGTGTTTAATTCGACTCCGGTCGCATTTCGTTGACGCGAGATTCAAACTCTTTAGGCTTCATTCGTCTGGGTTTTTTGTTACTGCGCATTTTCAAGAGTCGCAAAAAACTGAAGGATAGAAAAGCGAATCGAGACAACCAGCAATCCCTGTTTCTGAAACATAAATTCAGCTGTAATTATATTCCACAACCATGCTGGTCACTAGTAATGCGGCCACATTTATTCTGAGCGTCCTCATCCACTTACTGCAAACCGTCGTTCCTTTTTTATTAGAAATGGTTTAGTAAACAGTACTGTTCTCATTATTACAGTAAATAATATCCCACCATTGCGTCCCGTAACTATAACATCCTTCCTGAATTCATTGCAATCAATGTTATAAGAATATCTTTAAAATCTCAGAACCGTGATCACTCAACCTAAGCCTAACGTGTGAGCTGCGTGTTTTGGTGCTGCACATGGAAGCAGTAAACATCTATTTCTTCGGTGTAAATAACCTGAATTAATACTGAATAAAGATAAATCAGGCACATGCACAGGTTATGTAATGGACACTTAAACTGGCACTTTAATTACATTTAACAAAAGCTTCCCGACTCGAGACGCCCATAATACTGAACTTTTTTAAAATATTTCGATTCCTGTCGCCACACCTTAGCTACCTTCACTTGGTATATAAATATATTGTGAACATGAACGAAATACAAACTCGTCGTCTCTCTTTTATGCTTATACACACATCAGTCACAGCGACAAGTCACGCCGACATCTTTCTGTTCCCGAAATGTTCAAATTATTTTGTTGGACGCATTGTCCAGCGTACTGGGAAGTGTCTGAATTAGCTGCCCTCCGTCTTTACAGTCTGCACACGGTCTTCTTTAATAATACATTGTTATTTATTACAGCAATTCCATTCTGGGAAGGATTTAAAAGGAGTTTGGGTGGTAATCAGGAATTTTTTCTTCTGAATCGGAGTAGAACAGAACACAAGCGCTTCAATAAAAGATCAGAACCTTGTCGATCCATCTAGTCGGGTCTGTAGATCACGGCGAGCAGCAGTAGCAGCAGAGAGATTATTTGAAGCGATGGCTCGATCTCTCTCGCTCTGTTATTAGCGTGTAGAGTTCGAGCGGCGCTCTGTTTCAGTGTGCTCGGAGGAAGAGCTTTCAGGTCCTGAAGTGCCGCGAATGCCGCCATGGAGAACTGCACGTCTCCGGTAGTGAGGACGTCGAAAACACATGACTGAAAGTAAACGTCCTCGACCTGTAGAGTCTCCCGGCACCTGGAGGTGGCACGCTCCAGTAAGCCGGCACGGCCCAGGGCTTCGTCCTGACCGGCATCCTCGTCGTGCCGTTGCCCTCGGCTGAGCACGTGAGCGTTGATGAGTTCGTTGCGCGGGCAGCCGTGCAGACACAGCTGTAAGCCGCCGTTGTCCTCCACCATCTCCACAGGAATACGGATGGCGAAAGTTAAGTAACGTCCGACGCGGCGTACGATAATGGAGGTGCCCAAGTGGCGGGCGTATAGGGTGACTTGTCGAGCTCCGCCTTGCCCGTTGCCCTCTGTGATGCGCAGGCTGTTGGCGTGACCGCCGTTCCGTGCGCCGTCCGTGAAGGCTGAGGGGACGTCGTCCGTGGTGGCCTGATACACTTTCTGCTCCGTGCATTCACGATATGCTTTAAAGATGACCGTTATCTGTGGATGAAATGGTAGAACTGATGAGTAACTTTTAGACCACGTCTCTAGTATGGAACAAACTTTGGGCAGAAGCCTCGACTTCAGAAGCACCAAATGTGCAAGCGAATATATGCTGAAGTTTGAAATCTCACCACAGAGTGGCAGTAAGAGAATTAACAAAGAACCTAATAAGTGTCTCGCTTAAACTTGCGCATCACTTATTAAATGTAAACTACGACCAGTCAAGACCGAATTTATTAGGAGCTTCTGTGTAACTTTCACCATGCAGCTGTTAGAAAATCAGGTTTCCAAAGAAGCCAGACTATTAACTTCTTGAGACACGTTTCTGGGAAGCTTCACCGCTTCTGTTCCAGATTTAGTGTTATGAGGAGCAGACACGACAGGGTTGGGTACTGCATGTTTCTGATTCTTCTTCTGAAATTCTTCACATGGCATTCAATCCTGTTGCCCAGCATCGTTGCAAATCTGATTAGTTAGGCGGTGATTGCTAACTGTTTGCAGAGAAGAGATGTGGCACATGTGATGATGCTTAAGTGATGCATTCATTCGATCAATATAAATGATTTGTACAATAAGCACAAACAGTGGGTCTCTTGAGCGGTATGGCTCAACTGCCTGACTAAGAACAGGAACGATTGAAATGCAAAAGTTCTTTTATAAAAGTATGAGGGAGGCCATGTCAAATAAAATAATAGTTTCTTGATACTTTTTGCTTCCAAAGGAGAAATTCGGACCAGTCCAGTACCCAGTACAATAAATCAGATTCTGTCTGGATGGTTAACCCTCCAGACAGAATCCTAACCCTAACCCTAGTTGGTATCACGTAAAATGTGTCGATGGTCAAGGTCCAAGTAATGATCACCTGGACAATTATGTAAAAATTATGTAAAAATACGTGAAAGTGTAACCTTAGTTCAAGTGACATTAGTTTAGTGTTTTAAAATCATCTTCCCGTTGTAGTTTTCCAAGTCTGAGTGTGTAATTTCTTTAGAAACTCTTCCATGACATTCTAAATTAAATAAACCTTATAGATTTTTTACACACGTTTGGAAAAAGTTAATGCAACAGACACAACTGTCAAAGTGATGATTTGTGAACACCTCACCTTGTTAGTTGCTGTAGCACTCGATCCCTCAATAACGGGTACATTTGTGACCTGAACGGAAAGGTAGCGGTTGTGGATCAGTGGCCACGCTCCCTCCACTCGGCAAGTCTGAAATTCGTCTTTAAAAGTTCGCAAGTGGGGGTCTCCAAAAAGTCCACAGTGTGCGTATTTCTTTTTCTTCATGTCCATGGAACTTGAAGCCAGAGCTCGGCTCTCGTAGTCACACGTGTCCACCGCAGTGGGTCTCGACGTGCTCTGGGCCTTGACCGAAGAGGTCGGGCCATCAATGGAACAGTTGTACTGAGCGAAGAGGTCCTTGATACGGAAGACGGCAGAGTGGTAGACGAGGTCCCCTCGGCATCCGCGTGCGGTTCGCCTGGTACACAGTGAGAAGGCCCTCAGAGCCACGCAGTGGTCAGCGTTGGACACTACCTCCTCCTGAAGACCGCCGGAGGGCGGCAATGAAGCCACATACTCGGCATTGCAGCGCTGAATTCGACATGACTGACAGCACACTACAGGACAGAGAGACAGAATATTCACTCGGGGTTGAATAGAGGCTTTGTTTTCCCTTTTAAATACCAATAACATACATTTTTCTTTTAGCAAACCTATTGAAACATATTATTGTCAGGACTAGAACACCACATTTTGGACCGAAATACGCATTTTTGTTCTCAAAGTGTGTGAGGGTTACGCATTTTCATTTTTAATTTTATAATCCAAGATGGCTTGGAGTCGATGCCGTGAGAACGATCAATAGAGCTTAGATTTCAGTTTGTATTCATCAGAATGATCATCTAGTAAAAAGGGCAGTACTAACAAGCACATCATATTGCCAACAAGCAATAAGAATTGGTAACAAGCCGATAAATCATTGTGCGGATTAACACACAATACTGCCAAGAAATATTTTAATGTGAAACGAATCTATAAAGAATACAAGTTCATCGTTCATGTAAAGCGCACTGAACTCTCGTTGTGTACAAAGTTGTTGACGACATGCTCAACTCGTTTACAGACTCTAGTCCTGATAAACATTTGAAGTAAAAGCAAGTCTGAGCCAAGTAATCCCACATAACCAGAGCTAAGAATTACAAAACGCAACAATCCCATAAAGCACCGAGGTCGGGGTACATGTTGATATACACTACAAGATTGACCAGTAAATGTCTTTCTAATACTGACAGGCAGGGACTTCAGATATTCACATTCATTGAATCTTTAATCGACATAAACGTATTTAACTGGATCTTAAAAATATTGTCCACCTAGATAGGCGCTGGAGAATAAATCTGTTATTGACATTACATTAGTCAGCACATGCCCTATAGTGGGGCAAATCAAGTATGAATAAATGATACATTCATGACAGGACAGGTAGTTACAGGCTACACATAGTTTATCCAAACTGTACAGATTACACAACCGCCTTCCATCTAAAAGGGTGAAAAAATGAATAACTCCAGACCTTTAGAACGTGACAAATACATAAACGTGAGGAATACATGTTTTTAAAAGCCGTGTTCAAGTATTTGTTCATGTACGGGGAGTGTTAGAGTTGGCAGAGATGATAACTAGTATGCGGTGGAAAGCCAGGACATGACATCATATTCACACAGCTCTATATTGTTCTACATTTATTGACTTTTCGATCACACAAACATTTCTAGGGTGAATGTTTAACATTACCGACATTCATTGTGTTTTCTATTCATGACAGAAACAGTTCAAGTCAAGAAAGTCAGTTAATAACACATTAATAATAATAATATTAATGCTTTTCTTGTACACCAAAAAGACAGAGTTTTTGGAAACCTGTGCATAGGTTCAGTAAATAGTTCTCAATAACAACAATGTCCTCATATGAAGGCATATGTGTGATTAAAAAAAGAAACAATCAGCTTATAAAGTACAAAACTTTCTATCAAACTGTAAACGTAATGAGGATACAAAAAACTTGCAAAGCCATAAACATGCCAACAAAATAGTGAAAATATTATTATAAAGACGGAGATGACAGATAAATGTTTTTAAAGTATATCAGATAGAAGGATCTCTGGATAGCAGATACCTTTATCCAAACACTAATAACGAACACAAAACACAATTTCTGGAGCAACTGAGCGTCCCTTACCCAGGGGTCCACAATGGCAACTCGGTAAAAGTAGGGCCTAAACCGGCAACCTTCTAACCTCAAGTCCTGTATCTTAACCGCTAAGCCGCTATTGTAGACAGGCTTGTTTACATCACTCCTGTAGGGTTTGGAGGGTTAAAGGAACTGTACTTGTGATCAGAAGGTGGCCAGTTCGATTCCTAGAGTCGACAGGTCACGACTGAAGTGCCCTTAAGCGAGGCACCGATTCCCTGACTGCTCCTCCCTGGGCACAGTGGCCAGGGCTGCCCACCGCTACTGGCATGTGCGCTCACTACTGCCCCTAGTGTGTGTAAATGTGTTTCGCAGCACGGATTAGGCTAAGTACACTACAGTAAAGAACAAATTCTAAAATAAAAGTGTT
>JAOTRQ010000003.1:2475184-2497533 GCA_028565875.1 Hoplisoma paleatum | reverse complement strand
GGGTTGGCAGGGAAGTGAACCATTCTTCTGGTGCTGCACGCCTTCCTACGGCAGCTGCGCTCTCGCCTGGTTCCTAAAGAAAAGCTTTTTATTCAGCTCTTGCCTTCTTCCACAAAGAGTCACTGAGCAACCAGCACGCTCATATTTGTGGTTTATCCTTTCATTCGGTTCGTCACTGTGTGATGCCTTGCTGTAAAATCGAACCTTTGTTCGTCGTGTGGGTTTTGCGTCTACAAGCAGCTGGATTAAATCATATGGTTCTTACAAAACTGGAAGGATCGGTTAGTGTTCGATCTTGTTCCTTGTACACAAGGTTGTTTATTTACTCCACATCCTCTGTTTGTTTTTTTTTCATTCGTTTACGCACGACTGCTTAGCGTCCAGATTAAAGCTATTCAGGTGATTCGTCATTGGTATGTAAATGAACGCTGGCGCTGCAGTATTATATAATAAGCCCTTTATTGAGGGGCTCTTCTTTACTTTTATTTGTCAGTAATAAAGATGGTGTCGGGGCGAATGCCTGAACGTGCGCTGCGTGTTACCATGAAGGTTCCAGTCAGAGTTAGAACCGTTCCATCCATCCATCCATCCATCCATCCAAGCTGGAGCTATAGGGGCACACGATCAAGGCGTAAACTAGTCGCCACTTATAAATGGAGTGGTAACCATGCCCACAGAGCTCATCTAGACAATGTGCCAGGGAAATACTGAGGCAAACTCGTTATATAAGCTAATAGCCTGGACTGTAAATGTCCTCGTGTGTCATAATGCTTAAGAACGGAAACGAGGAAGCAGCTATTTTAGTTCAAGTGGCTGCCAAATTGTTAAGGGATAAGTATACGGCCTGGTCAGAAAATCCTACTGATGCTGAGCGTCATTTTTATGGTCCAAACATGCTTTTTGGGACACGTTTATGGAACATAAATCTAGTTTAAGAAATTATGTGCTTACTCGATTAGTTCTTTTTACTCTCGCCAGGATTGCAAAGTGTTTAGTCACTCGGAGATCGTTAGCTTTATGGAAAAGTGGAACTACGGTAATGGAATTACGTTTTTCCTTTATTCCAAGTGCTTTGAAATTTAAGGCTGTGTTGCTTTTTTATGTCTTATTGACCTCCTCAGTTTCCTCTCTGTTGTTAAACAGAAGGAAAAGAAATTTGGAGCAAGCTCGACGCTCATCTCATATCCGAACCCCTTGAGCGCTTCGATATTTGGTGTATTTTTACATCCCTTTGTCTTAGTCTCTCGGTACATGACTGTAAAAATATTGTGGTCCGAAAGATCCAGAAACGAATTGACTGGGGTGAATAATAGTGCCCCCCCCCCACTCCAACCTGTGCCGGTAACACCCACTGACCCTTCACAATAATCCAAAGCGCTCGCCATTGTGTCTGAAAATGGACAGATGCAAATAGCGAGGTCTAACAATACAGGGCGAGTCGCCCTCTCCTCTGCCCTTTTTCATCATTCCCACCCACACCACTTTGCCCCCGGGCCAGCAGAGCGGGGGAAGGGTCAGAAAAGCAGGACGGGCCTTCGTTTTTAGATGGGACTGTTTTTTTGTTGCATCCTCTTTGGTTCAGAGGGACTGCGATGACTGTTAGGAAGAGATAAAAATAAATCTTGATCTGCTCGCTGTAGTGATTTATAATAACTTTACAAAGCAAAGTAATTGTGACACGTTGGATTATCTTGAAAAAGGATAAGCAGGGGGGGTCTGTTCTGCCATTTCCTGGTTTAGGTTACGGATGGTTTATCAATGCCCTTCCTGTTCTGCAACAGGACTTGTTCTTAACAAGAACAGGTTAAAGCTACTGATGTATTAGACAACTGGTGATTTTAATGGTGCTTTTAGGTGATTTTGACCCACAGATTCATCGTCAGCTTCGATATTTTATAACCTAATTAACTGATCTTTACCAAAACATACCAGGAAAAATCTGCCCCTGTCGTACTGAAATTTCTTCCAATCATTCATGCGATGCATAATTTTAGAGATGGTTAAATATTATTCTATCCTCTTATTATTTAAATGGAAATATATCCCATAAACTCCACCTGTGCCCGACTATAATGGATCTCTGTAATAAGTTCGGCCGGCTGAGTAAATTGGGTCTGACTCAGAAGGTGTTTAGCCTTTTTTTTAATCCAGAAGGCAGAGCACAGGGGAGGGGAGGGAAGAAAGAGAGGACACAGCAGGAGCCAAGAGCAAAGCCTAAGTGGATTGCTTATTTGTAGCCCTCGAAAAAGCTCAAAGTGATTTGATTGTTGCCATTAGATCAAATATAAAAAGGTTAGAAGATGACAGAAGCTTTAGCGGCCTGCACATCAGGTATGTCATTCTGGATTTTATCATCATTCAGCTGATCAATTCCAACCATCGGTCGGTGGAGGTGGTGGAAGGGCTGGGGTGGGGGTTAGGAGGCACCCCTGCATCAGCCATATCTCCCTCGCAGTGATACCTCCAGCACATCTTTGAAGATAGTCTTCTTTTCGAGATGCCAGCATCGATTGATTTATAAGGCTGCGTTATCGCATTTTGACCTGCTGGGGTCTGTTCAGGAAGACTATCAACAGCAATCGGGACCTGCCCGGTAATGTTGGGGGATTAAAAACGCCGATGTACACACGGCCTGTGTGGTGTGAGAGCTGGAACCAGTTCCTGCATCTGACCGCAGTACCTGATGAAATATAAATCTCGTATCTCGTGTCTTTAAGCGTTTCTGTACATTTTGTTTTCCCAACATCGAATCTCTGCTCAGCTCGTGTACACAATCGCAAGAAGCTTCTGATTTTAACGGCTACACACATTACAATAAACACAATCACAAATCCGGTACACAGAACCGACCGGTTTGGAACACTTGAGCACTTGAACACTCTTCGACCAACTTGTTAGTGGCTCAAATTTCGAGCGTTAAAGGCGCATCGTCAGTCAATTCTAGAAGTATTTAATCGAAGTCGCAGTGGCAAACACGATGGTTTCTCCAAGCTCCACAATAGCTACACGTTGGAATCAATCGGTTGGACCACAAATCTTCCGTATGCCTCTGGGGAAAAAAAACGATCTTGGATCAGACTTCAATAGCACGTCTGTGAAAAATGCAGTTTAATCATAAATGCTTTAGTCAATATGGCTTCGGTTCCATCGACAGCTCTAGCATCTGGTAACACGCAAGACTTCAAGTACCCTGATCTAGAACCACGAACCTATAATTTAAAATCGAGGGGAGGGGAAAAACCCTCGAGGAGCCCGAGGCAGAATATCACTGAATATTTCATCAGTCCCGAACAGCTTTTACTCCCCCCCAACACACACCTACCAACCCCACTCCATCAACCAAGTATCTCACCCCCACCCCCACCACTCCCCTCCAGTCCTGTCTTCCCCTTTACCCTTACTTCATAGCAACGGTAGCCGACTGCGGGGCAAAACGCCAGCGGAACAGAACAGAACGGGCAAACCATGAAAGCCGCCGAGATGCTAACTCTAGTCTCGTGACGTTAAAGCCTGACGTAAGCCGGATCCGCACATGGAGATTTAGTACACACTGTACTCCGGCTGAAGGTCAGAAGGGTTCAAAGACTTGCCAATTTGTTGCTGACCATGTTTGCTAGGGTCAGCGTTTTTTAAAACGGACCCGATTTTAAATAGTAACTTTGATACTAACGCTTTGATGAGTTTTTTTGAACCACGCCGATTTGTTGATCCCTCTTTGCTGATTGGATAAATGCTTGAGGTCCACTGGCTGTCTTATTATTTTTACTTAGCTCTGCCGTGTGCTCCGTGATGGCCGTCTAATACGCTTTAGTTCCCTTTTCAATCTTGTGGTGTGTGAAGAAAAGCGGCCGCGGTTTTACGTTTTTGACCGTTTTTAAAATCACACAAGACAAAAGTTTGACAGAAAAGAAGCCGTCGCTCCGGCCGGTGCATTTGTTGCTTTTAATGTAAGAGCTTCCAGCGGTCGGTGATGTATTGACGAGCTGTCTGCCCCTCTGAACGTCTCTTCCATCTGTGAGGGCTTCTTTCGCTTGAGACGGCACACTCTCATTATGTGGGAAGACTTCGGGCCCCGTCAAATGAGTCAGTGACATTTTTTGGCTCAGTGGGTATGATCCGCGATGCTAATGTGGGGTCTGTCGGGCCTACTTGCCGACCCAAAACACGGCGCTCCTTGTGGGTTTCACACTACAGCCCCCATACTGTCGACACATATGATGCTACTCGTAGAGTCATCACAGGACCCGAGCCGTGTAGGTTGATGCAAATCGAATTTACGGCTCGTCTGACAGCTGTCAATCTGTGCACGGGTCTCCCAACCCACCACCTCTCGTGACTCACGGGGGCGACCTTTGTGCGGAGTTTCCCCCAACAGATATTTCTGTCTGGCTTTGATTAGCCCTTTCCGAAAGTTTGGTCAGATTTTAATAATCGTCCCGTAAGAGACGAACGTGTCGCTGGCCCGACGCGGTTAAGATCGGCTGGATGGTTGATTGGGGACGGAGCAACAAAACCCAACAAAGAAGGCAAGGCAGGATTAGATTGTGAGAAGATTCCCTTGTGAAGTCGAAGGGGGGGTTGAAGATCGGTCAGGCAGAACGACAACGCTGTAAAATTACAGAGGCTGTTGGGTCAGTTGTGTGAAGTTTGGGCGAGTTTGTGGCTCCTCTGCTCAACTCGTGCTCTCCGTGTAAACAGAATCATCGTTTGTATACACACACAACCCAAAAACATTCGGTTTCTTCATTTGTAGTGGTTGTAATGGTGGCTTTTGATATTTTGATTCTCTCTACTCACGCTCCAGCACATTACACAAAGCCTTTCTGCCCGTCACGACAAAAAAAGGTTATTTATTTTAGTCTGTGTTACCCGGGTTACCGTTATGGGTATTCTCATTTACTGTTAATCAGACCAAGCATCCAACATAATGGACCAAAATCCAACCAATGGACATCAAGACCTATAATGAACTTAGATACCAAGGACTAGCTTGGGTAATGGGCTACTTTAATAACCGACGAGACCCAACAGTCTACACAAGATGCCGTCTTAAGACTTACCATAAGTACCTAATAAAATGCAAAGATATTCACACGTATGACGCAATAAAACATCGACAACCTTCAGCTAGTCACGGATACAGACGAGTCCGAGTCTACGAGGGCCAAGATGCGACGAGCAGGAAATTGTTGTGGTATTCCGAGCCAAGTCTAGACACGTCTGTTGTACTTCTCATCCTGATTTGTAGGGGACTTTGCCCCCAGGCTCCACTTGGCTCAGCTTTCCGGGCACTCCCAAAATGGTCTTCCGTGTCAGCCCGAGCCCTAAACAATCGGTTATTGTGGTTCTGCATCCTGTTTCGGTGGAGGGTTATTTCGACCCGAGGGCAGGCAGCGCTCGGTGCTTTTGTAGATGTCCTGAATGGTTTAATTCCGTCATGGAGAGGGTGGGACGAAGGTTTCGTGTAGGTTTCATGGGTAACTCGCAACAAGAAGGTCTTTGGGTTCGGTCCCAAAAGGTGGAGCTGGTTCTGGGTTATGTTTGAAGTATCTGATCATTCTTGGGGTTTCCTCCTCAAACAGTCCAAAAACATGCACGAGATGTGATCTGGAGATACAGAATCGTTTATGAAGGTGTTTGATCGTAACTTGTGTACTGAGGGACGTTTAATAATTTATTAATAACCACGTGTCACCAAAAATACAACGTGCTAGAATTGCTTAGACATTTTTTAATCCCTCCCCCTTCTCTTCCTGTTCGCAGGTCAGCGATTTCCTGTCTGGCCGCTCTCCTCTGACCCTGGCTCTGCGCGTGGGTGATCACATGATGTTCGTCCAGCTCCAACTGGCAGCGCAGCATTCGGGCAGCCAGCCGTCGCAGCATCGGCACCTCGTCTCGCGCAGCGGCTCGGACGGCGCGCCCGGACACTCCGCCGGCCCGTCGCCGAGCGCCGGCTTTCAGAACCGCGTCTCTCACAGCGCCCACCAGCACCCGCACACACACCCGCACCATTCACACACGTCCCTTCAGCCCAGTCCCGTCAGCAGCCCCGCAGCCTTCCCGCCGTCCCCTACCAGACAGTCCGTACCCCCTGTGTACTCCGCTTCGGCCTCGAGACACTGCAGTACTACCCCGCCCCGGACCTCGCCACTCCCGGACGGCCTCTTCCGCTCCCAGCAACCGCAGCCAGACCCCCACAACCCCGCCAACGTCCCTCCGGGCCCCTGTCCTGAGGTAAAGCACGAACTGTATAACAAAGTAAACATTGTATTGGAGAATGCAATCGTTTGTAATCACTCCCCCTGTGATTTACAGGTGAACTGCACCACCAAGACGGGAAGCAACTGCACCACTCCCTCACGCTCACGCAAACCAGGTGCTATCATCGAAAGCTTCGTCAACCACGCCCCAGGAGTCTTCTCCGGAACTTTTTCAGGTACCGGCAAATCAATGTAACGTCCAATCTTGACCGAATTGATCGTTTTAAATATTATTAGAGATAATCTGTGATTGGTTTTGTTTTATTTAGCATTTAATTTTACCAGACAAATAATTTGACAATGACGGCCTGGCAGGTCGTCGAAGGTACAAGAATACACATGCATGTATACACGCGCACACACACACACACACACACACACTTATGTATAAATATACATGCACGCCCTTTATATATAGATGATATAAAAGCAAACAAACAACCGGGTTTGATATTTTACTCATGTTGCAATGGGGAGAATCTATTGCAGTGTCTGTCCCAAGCCCAGATAAATAAGAGTGTTGTCAGGAACGGCATCTGGCACGACGGTTCCGAATGCGTAACCGCGACCTCCTAACGTGTTCTTTTTAACCCGCAGGCACTTTGCATCCGAACTGCCAGGACAGTAGCGGCCGGCCGAGACGCGACATCAGCACCATCCTGCAGATCCTGAACGACCTTCTGAGCGCCACGCGCCACTACCAGGGCATGCCCGCCTCCCTCACGCAACTCCGCTACCAGACGCAGTGCGGCAGCGGCACGTCCCCTACGCCCTCTCCCCCACCCTCGCCTCCGGTCGCCGCCGCCGCCCTCGGCGGCCTCTCGACCAAAGCTACCTCTCTGCCCACTCCCAGCCAGGCGCCCCTCCACCCACTGGTGCAGTGCCAGAGTCAGGTCCGGATGTGCAAACCACCGGGTGAGTAGAAGTCGCTCATAATTCATGACCATACTGAACCTCGTCTGGTGCTGAGCACTTGTTAACTGCTTTGCTTTCACTCTGCGCTCCCGAATGAGCTCGACTGAGTTTAGTGCAGGAGATTGTAGAGGTCGGAGGTCAAGTCGAATTTCTTTGTATAGAGTTAAGGACCTCCAGACCGCCGTTACTTTCTTTCTTGATCGGATAAGCTCTTACATGGCCTGGAGGCCTGAACAATGTAAAAAAGGAATTTAATTAAGGAACGAAATGGATTAAAAAGCTGTGACCAAACTTTGTACGGTAACTTTACTTGTACCAGAGTTCCGCTGAAGACGGAGGAGTCGAGCGAGCTTAAAAAGACGCCTCTGTTTTGGTATTTTACTGCTTCCTTCAGCAGACTTGTTCCGTCAGGCTTCGGTGGTTGCGTTCTGGCAGCAGCAGTACGCCCGCCCGCCCGGCTTTGTCTCCGTTCTGATGGTGTCAGCTTTCCTCTAGAAGAGAATCCATGGGGGAGGGAGGGGGTAGAGATAGTCGGCTAAGATCGCTTTAACAGGCGTGTGGCAGATACCTCGCTTACTCAAGAAAACACGCACAGGTTTTCCTTCAGCTCCTTCGGCGAAAGAACGCCCGATACGAAAACACACCGGCACGCCGAACCAAAAGCTTATTAGACGATATAGAAACCGAATTTTTTTTCTAGGGGGTTCGCGAATCCTCCCTTCCTGTGAGATAATGCCTAGCTGATCTTCCCCGGCCCCGTTTCGCCTTCGCCTCCTCCTCCTCCTCCTCCTCCCTCCTTTTCCCTTCCCTTCCACCCCCTTTCCATCAGCAGCCGTCCTTTGTTTTTGTCCTTTGTGTAAACGTCACCCTGTTTAAACACCGGGACGACTTCCTCGCCCACTCCAGGAGACTCGTCCTGCCTCGTCCGTTTCTGCCCCATCGACCGCCCCGGGCCACTATGAAGCTCTGACCCGGCCACCACTCAATAATTAATTCCCTCGCCGAGTAAGAAACCCCCCACGCCATCCCCGGCTTGCCCGTTAGCCGTCACGAGATGAGAACTGAGCCGGCCTGTTAGGCAGGAACCTCTGTCTGACACTTTATTGCTCCCATATGCAAATAACAGTTATTTGAGTGGTTGCCTCCCCGTGGGGTCATTCATGGCATTGCCCTTCATTTCAGAACGCATACAGACCGAGGGGCCACCCGCTCCGGCGGAAAAGCTCTCCAGATGGCCGAGCACAATGCCCGTCCTCTGTATTGTAGTCGCACCCGAGCTCGCGATCACCCAGAGGCAGATCGGGAACCCGCAGCAGCTGGGCGGTGCAACAGAAGAACCCTCTGATATTTCGAGGCCGGTTGGGTGTGTGTGTGTGTGTGTGTGTGTGGGGGGGGGGGGTCGTTTGGTCTGCGCTGATCCTCCCATGTCACTGTGCAAGGCTAGAAATAAAAATCAGATTAACATAAGCGGCCGTGCTTACTGTATATTGACCAGAAGAGCTCGGTTAATAAAACTCGGGCTATAAAAACTGATACCCTGTCATGCCAGGCAGACAGCGACCCCCACCCCCACCCCCTCTCGCCACGGATACACCACGAGGTATAAAACCTCGTTATAAACCACATCCCTAAAAGATCTTCTACTCAAGTTTATAAGCCGTCTTTTAAAATACAATTACATTTTCAGTTCAAAGCTAATATTTAACTGTAACTAATCCCAGTTCAAAAGGTTTTACTCTAATACTCCCCGGGTTTTATTCCCGGGGTGCCGTAGCCAGGGCTGCCCCACCGTGTGTGTACGTTTACTCTCTGCTGCCCCCTATTGTGTGTAAATGTGTTTATACTGCCCCGGTTTGATTTAAATTGCGAATGATTGAATTCCTTTGTGTGGAAAAAGCACAGGGCTGAAAAAATCTCTAACTATCTCTAACATTGGGTTTTTATTTCCCAATGATCTACAAATCAATACCCCCCCCCCCCCAAGCTTTAAAAACCCCACGTAAGAATGCAACATGTTCCCCTGCTCACACGTTTCTACAGAAACGTCTTTTTTTTTTTTAATGGATTTATTTATTGCTCGGTGTAGCTGAGATTTGCATCATCCAAGCATCTGCACAAGTGCAATAAATGCGCATCAGGAAATGGTCCTTGAGAGAGGCAGAATCTCATCCTGACCCGTTTATATGTCAGTAATTGGAGCTTTTATGTAAGCGAGCAATTCTTAAACATTAGCTTTAATATGTCAGAATATCGTCCGGTGAAGATTCAGGCCCCCAAAGATTGTGACTTCGATAGAAGCAATGAGCGAAACCGTAATTGAGCCAATCTGTAATAAATCAATCGGAAGCGTTTGAAGAAACCGAACTCCTCCACTCCCGACCCCCGGGCGCTCTATAACTGACCCAACGCCTGCAGCTAGGCCAATTGTTTCATTGATTAAAGCCCCATTTTCTTGCTCGCTATCTCCATTTCTACCTTCCCCCGCCTCCTGCGTCCATTACCATTCCATTCTCCGTCCATACCAGGGGATCTGCGTAGGGGTCTGGACCGAATCCTTAAGCCGGGATCGATACATTCTCATGCATCATCGTCTTCTTGGGCGTTCAAGCAATCCCAAACACCCATACTGCACCACTGCACCTTAAAGAAAAGATGCGTTTGGGGTTGGGTGTGTGATGCGATGCTGTTCTTGGGTCAGCGGCGCTTTACGAGAAGATCAGACGCTTATATAGTTCAGACAAAGCCGAGAGAAAACCCGGTCACATTGGGATACGAGAACATGGCACATCTAATACCAACCCGTCAGGAGATCTTAAGGTTCTGGAGGAAGGCTGATGACCAATGAGATCGGTCTTGTAGGATGCGGGTCTGCCGTTGGAGTGATTTTAAAAAAACAAAACAAGTAACACTGGTGGATTTGGGTTCGGGGGTTGCACCAGGGAGCTGGATCGGACAGCTAGGTCATGTTTGGATTAAACAGCTGCCCGGTTTTGGCCCTTCTCCCTTCCCAAAACAATCCGTGGACATTTGTGTGCATGTGTGGTATGTGATTGAGGATGCTGCAGCATGAGGCGCACATGCAGATAACCCTTCGCCTTTGCTTAGGGGCTTAGCGGACTACCTCGGGAGGACTACCTCCTTCCTATAGTGCGTTGCTATTTCTCTTAAGGTGGCTCTCGACGGATTTGCATTCTGTCCGCACCTTAAAAGCCTTAAAAAGCAGGATACAATAATAAAAAAGGAGGGCATTTTTACTTCTCGCTCCTGCCTTTGTTCTCCCTGGTTGCTGCTCCCAGCCCCCACCCGGGGGGGCCTCTCTCTCTCTCTCTCTCGCTCCCCGAGGCACTTTCTCCATCTCTCTGCACTTATGGCAGGCAGCGCTGCGGGACATCTCCCAGCCACAACCTAATAATAATAATAATATAACCCCTCCTGCCATCAGCAGAGCGCCGAGTGTCCCATCAGGCCATCGAGTACACAAGCACTCTCGAGTACTGGACCGGTAAACGGCACGGTGTATTGCCAGTCCCAAGCCCGGATAAATAGGAAGGTTGCTTTGGGAAGAGCTAAATTAATAATGGGCATGACAAACCACTGTGGTGAAACCTATAAGAATTACAATTGTGCTGGGCAGCTCCGGTCAGTACGGTTCAACTTCCTTTTGTAGTAGCTGATTTAAATTGTTTTTGAGTTTAATTCTGTTTCTGTTATGTCAAGAACGTCTTAAGTTTATTGGCAATAAGACAGGTTATGAAGCCTCCGTAGTATCGTCATGAATAATTCAATACCCAAACTAAAACAACGCACAGACGTGCATAGATCAAGAATAAATACATAAAACAAAAATTCGAATAAACAAAGTTGTACCATAACCACTCCTGCTATGGAAATGGCCAAAGGTCAAACATGGCGTAAACAAACAAACAAACAAACGATGAATAATGTAAAGCTGAGCAAAAGGTCGAATGTATTTGTGCTGCCGTATTTACAGTGTTAATGTTATTTAGTATCTAAAACTGATCCTCCAAAAAGCGAATCGCATTATTATTACCCCATTGCACGATCAAAAGCTAATTAAACACCCGAAGCATCTCGAACCCGGGCAGTCTGCACATTTTGTGTTTATTGGCAGTGCAGACAGATTGATCTGGGCTTTGCCCCGTATCGCCTTCTATCTGATCCTCATCCGTGCACTGAACACGTTTATATTGGGGTGGGGGGGTTGAATGCCAGAACGTGGGCCCCATCCATAATCCCTTTCTTCTCAAAGCAAATTGGGGTGGGTGTGGGAGGCTTTAATCGCGGGTGGAGGGGAATGAAGGGGGGGGGGGCATGCGATCAGTCAGATTGAAGGGGGAACTGGCCTGCTTCGCTTACAATTTCCATTCGCTTGCATTTTCTATTGAAAGCCAATAGGCGCGTCCTCGCCTGGAGATGGATTGCCGCACTCGAGCTAAGGTTTAATCAATAGGTCTTTTTAATTTGCCATCGATCCCTGTTAAAAGCTACTGCTGCCGGTGTGTGTGTGTGTGTGTATACGTGTGTAGATGTGTGTTTATTTGAGGTGGAACGCACCCAGTGAAAGATGGTCCGGGCTCCGGATTATCGACATCCTTGCATGTTATTTCATTATTTAATTCTGGAAAAGATCCTAATGGAGCGAGCGAATAGATTGCGGTTACGTTTTTCTTTCCCTACCTATGAATATATTTATAAACGGATTTAAGGTTGCGGTCTGATGCTCAGGAATGAATAAAAACCTGCCGTTTTCTCAAGTAGGTACACCGCCGCGTTCAATTCATTACGCGATGCAAACTGACGAGTGGATTGTGGGGGTGCGTTAAAAAATCGGTTTACCGAGTCGCCTTTGGTGACTGCAGCTATAAGTCCTTCTGGTCTTTTCTTTCAAGGTCGCATCCCAGCAATCCGATAAGGAAATGGAGCAGGATGATAAAACACTCGGTGCTCAGATCAGATAGTGAGTGTGTGTGTGCACTTTGGAAACACTATAGCTTGCATTATTACGTTCACTGGCTGCACGTTTGTGATGTTTTTACTTCATGGCATATTAAAGAGCACAATCCCGCTATATTTCTATATATTTGAACAATTATATTTCTATAAATTTTAAGTCTTAATCTTTTATTGGTGCCAGACTACCAAGCGAAGTTTCATGGTACAACAAGAATGACAATAAATTCTACACGAGGTTCTAAATCTGAGCCGATCTGCTCCCACAGGTGACCGTCTGCGGCAGACTGAGAACCGGGCGACGCGCTGTAAGGTGGAGCGTCTGCAGCTGCTGATGCAACAGAAGCGTTTACGGAGAAAAGCCCGTCGGGACTCTCGCGCCCCCTACCAGTGGCTCCCGAACCGCAAGGCCGGACGCAGCAACAGCAACAGCAGCATGTCCAGCGACGGCTCGCTCGACCTGGACTTCGACGACTCCGTGTGGAAGCCAGACGTCAAGGCCGACATGAAGTCCGAGTTCATCATGGCCTGAGACGGGAATACACACACAAACACACGCGCGCACGCACGCACGCACACGGAGTTCATGTACAGGACCAGGAACCGTGCGAGATCGGCGTTGACTGAATGAAAAAGCCGCCAGCGTTTTCTCTGCTTCCCTTTCAGACGCTTTTCACAAAGGAAGTCAAACTGACCTTTTGCTCTTCGGTCTGATTATGAAACGGACTCATTTTGTTTTCTCGAACGGCAGAAATTAACTCGATCAAGAAAGCAACATCACAAGACTTTAATAGTGTTGGTGTGGTTTTATTTTCTCCTTTACAAAGGTGCACGCAGGGATGGAAATCCAACCGGGGCAATTGCAACTACCACAAGATCAGAAAAAAAAGGTTTTCTTTCCCATTGGGGCATTTAGTTTTCAAGCCATGACGGAAATCTCGAATGGCGATTTATTTCTTTGTTTGTTAGTAATCGATTTACTATTTTGACACACAAATATGTAGCATTACCCACTTAGCATTCAGGTTTAATCTTTTTTTGCACATATCGTTTTCATAGACTTTCAATAGATGGTTGAAACTTGACAAAAGGTACAATGATCAGCATCGAAGCAGACTGGTGTACTAACACACACACACACACACACACACACACACACACACACACACAAACTACCATGAAACAAATAACAGCTCACCTATATCGTAAACCACACGTTTCCTTCTCATGTCTAAGCGGCACGGTGGCTTGGTGGGTAGCACCACCATCACCTCACAGCAAGAAGGTCCTGGATTCAATCCCCAGGGGCGGAGCGGTCTGGGTTCTTTCTGTGTGCGTTTCCTCCAACAGTACACAAAAATGCAGGCTGGGATGCATAAACCAGTGCATTTCTGTAGTGCCGGTCCCAAGCCCGGTTAAATAGGGGAGGGTTAGAACAGCAAGGTCATCTGATGTAAAAAAATAAAAAATAAAAAAAAAGATACCAAATGAATAATGCGAATAACGCTCTGATGTTTTGATTGGATCGGCATGTTTAACAATTGTTCTTTCTTTTACAAATTATGATCTAGTGAATATAAATATCAGGTAACGGCACATTTTTATTAGTCATTCGGTAAAAAAAAAATCAGTCGCAGATATTAGCGAGGTTTGCTTTGACCGTCGTTTCTTTGGACTGTTCAACACTTCACGAAGCAACTAAACGAAACCGCTTCTGGAACTGCGGTGCTCGATTCCTTAAAAATAAATACAGTCAGTCCGTCATGTGCTTTAGTTACGGTTCACCCTAATGCTTGAAAGAAAAGCTCAATTCTGTAACCCGACCTTGCTCAGTTAGTGTCAATTTTTTACCTTTATTTGTCACTTATTAAGGCTTAAAGATTAAAACGCAGCAAACGAGCATCAAGCGAACACAGATTTTATATCTAATTGTTGTTCGGATGCTTGAAATGCTTTTTTATTTTATTTTTAGCTTCTTTGATTCGATTATTACTCAAGCAAGAATCTTCTGCACAAAGGCCGGTTTAGAATCCTGGACATTAAGTCGACACTGGCATGTGCAAAAGGTTCGAAGGCCATCCTCACGTATACAGACCATCCGGGCTTGTCTGCATAATGATCTCTTTCGGGAAAACGCTTTTGCAAATTGCTCATAAGTGACGGCCTACGTAATTGCCTTTATTCAGGCCCTTCATCCTGTCCGTTAGATCGAGGAAAGAAAACAACAGGCCCGCGGGCCAGCAGCCGTCATCTTCACCTGCTCGATAGTGCCTCACGCCTAGATGCACTAACATCTAATTATTAGGCCTTCCACAGACCCACCGGTCTGCTGCTACACTGGACTCTTACTCTGCATGCAAATGTGTAAATTAGGCGATTTCTTTTGTAGGGAAAAAAAACAAATGAACTCACATAATGAATAACAGGTGCTTTAAAAGAAAATGCATGAATGAATTTGTGGGGGTCGGGGAGAGGGTTTGCCTGGCTTTTTAATACGAAGAGACGTTACATATCGGTGGCGAAGCAAAACCCAGGGCAGGACGACGCCTC
Organism: Hoplisoma paleatum; assembly: GCA_028565875.1. NCBI lineage: Eukaryota > Metazoa > Chordata > Actinopteri > Siluriformes > Callichthyidae > Hoplisoma > Hoplisoma paleatum. Next base: position 2,482,837 of record JAOTRQ010000003.1, on the reverse strand, counting down.
GTTCTTCTTCTACAGTGTTTATGGATCATTCCGGGACTGTAATGAGCTTCTGAACATTTCTCTCTCCGCTAAACTGGGATCTATCCAGCTGTCGAGGACTCAGCGAAGAGGAAGGACCGGCGTACGCCACACCCCAATCCCCTGCCGCCCCCTACTGACTCAACACCCTTTTTCCAAGAAGTAAACAAAAAAAAACGATTAAAAACCGCGATTGCACTCGACGAGTTTGCAATGAGATTACCTGTCTGAATGAAACCGATTTTTTTTTTAAAGTGGCCTTAACTTTCAAACTTGTGGACTTTGGGGTGGGTGGATGGGGGTAGGGGTCGGGACTGATTTAAAATTTCGGGTGGATTTTTGTCTTTGTCGTCGTCATCGTCGTCTATCATTTGTGTGTGTGTGCGCGCTTTTTGTCCAAATGTTTTCCTCCTGTTCATTGGGCAATCGTTTCTTAAAGGTGGAGGCTCTAGTATGTCAAGGCTTCTGTGCCTTAAAATTGCCCGTTGGGGAAGAATTTGTACCCATTATTCCAGGTCCTTCCAGAGGTACCACCAACCAAACTGTCGTAGAGGTTCGATTGGTGTTCATTCGTTTTTGTTTCATTCTCAAATGATCGGCACTACCCAAAATGAACGACAATATCCTGAATTGTGTGAACTCACTCACGCGTTCCATTCGATGTTCTACGTCCTTGAAGTCCTTAAACAACACACTGACTAAAAAGTTGTAAAGAAAAGTAATAATAATAGTAGAAATAATTCATATGTATCATTAGGGAAGGATTAACTGTAGTGCTACAGCGACAAAGTGCCCTGACTAAGATGTTATTACATGCACTTCCTTCCTCATGAGATTTCAAAGGACCGACAGATTCCGAACCATCCCAATCCCATCCCAAGCATTTTTTTTATTTCCATATATTTATGAAATATATTCGGTGTGTGTGTGTCATTTTTTTTTAAGAGAGAGAGAAAAAACCCTGCAACGATTTAAACTTGTGTTGCTGTTCGACACGAGGGGAGAGGGAGGGTTTCAGATCCAGTCTGGTAAAAGTTCACATCGTTTAAGTTGCCTGTTCTTTCTTGTAGCCGACAATTAAAGGTAAATGACAAGAGTCAAAAATACAATGTTCTAGCTATAGACCGGTGTAGCACATGTGTGACTGTATTAATTTATAAAACCAAAATGGTAACTGTGAATTATTGACTTATGTATTTCTTTGTGCGGTCTTTTTTTTAAACTGGGAGAAGGTGAACGGGGGCCGTCAAAGAGCCTCGATTTGTTTTTGTGGAATATAACGGACATAATTAAGTTAAAAAAAAAAACAATACAAGAAAGTATCTGAATATATATATTTTTTTCTTAAGCAATACATTTCAGTGTGACTTGTGATAGGACATTTTCTTTTTTAGGTAATAAATTGAAACGAAGCAGATTTATTCTTGTCTGTGTATTTTTAATTGATCGAACAGAACGATGATGGTCGAAACTTATTATAAGTGGACTAATTCTATATTTAAACGTATTTTTAAAAGGTAGAACAGGTTGGAACGGGTCTATGGACTCTACTTAACATGTCCAGGAAGCTCTTTGCACACATTCACTTCCACCTTACTAGTTTAAGCCCGTTTTGAGCTCGGATGATGCTAATGAGCTGTTGCTGGAAACGCGCCACCTCTTTTATGTTTTTTACAAATCACGCTTTGATTTCATAAACGAACAAGCTAGAAACTGACTGGACCGTGTTTACAGACTGACCGTGTTTCGAACCGGTAGCTGTATTGGATCGTTCGCTCGTTCATACGGCCATAAGGGTCATTGTTTGAACGTCGATATTTATACTTACATGACCGTGGTTATCAGAGCAGTCGGCCGTTTAGTGGCCGTAAAAGTTCGCGCTAATAAAAAACCTTTTTTAAAAAATCCAACAGCCGAACTGTAAACCTGCAACTAATCTAGCAGGTTAAGTTGTGGTGAAGGTTTAACAGTGTGATTAATGGTAACGATGCAAATCGGGTCGTTATTACATCACAATACTACAGAAACCATGACGGTCGACATGCTATTATAAACTGGTAATAATGGACGGATGGATTTTATTCACCCTTGGAGTTGATGGAAATACAAAAACATGAACAAAAAAGATTTTTTGCATAATTTTTCACTTTTAAATATAATACAGACGCAGTGCTGGTGCTCTTGCTTAATCTAAATAAGCTTCTCAAAGGAGTAAAAACATATCCTCTGGCGAAGGAGGGGAAACCATTCATCGAGCTGAAGGAGAACGAACACAGATTCATGTTGCCGTAATAACAGGGAGAGGAAGATAATTAAAGCTTATATTTTTGGTATGCTGGAAGTTTTCGTCGTCTGTCATGCGCCAGACTGACTTTTAAGTCGGGATGAATAAGCACAAATCATTACGACTCTTCGCTGAGCTGGGAAACGATCTCTGCTAAATCCTCCGGTGTTTGATGATATAGTGATATCGTATCATGAGAGTATCATATATATTTTTTAAGGGATCTTAATTGGGCATTCGGTTGGGTTTCTTCTTACGGGTTAATGGGAGACATTAAATAGCCTTTATGGTGAGTGTGTGGAGGGGGTGGGGGTACTGTGATAGGAAGTCAAAGATCTTAAAAGCAACTGTCTAAAATAAAAGATGAACAAAACGTCTCCTTGTGCCGTAAAGTGAAGCCCTTCGTTGTGTTTGACCATCAGCGTCCTCGAGCCCGTGGGCAGGAGCAGCCACACGTGTTGAAGGTATCTCACAGTGTATCAGATCTCTCCACACGCGAGGTGCGGAGTTTCCAGTCATACTATGATTTCAGTTGAGTTTCCCAGAACAGGCGTCTGAGTTTTGCAGCGTCGCTGCATCTGCCTCCACATTCTGCTGAGAAGAGAGTCGCGTTAGTGCTGCAACACCATCGAAATCGAAACTCCGCGTTAAGGAACAGAGACGAGGCTGCGGCCGAGGCCTCTCGACCGGCGGCTAAACCAGATCTACAGATCCACGGCGGCTAAACGGTTTCTTGGGTTTGACCTCTGTCGGGAGAGCGGGTGCTACAGGATGCAGATAAAACTCACGTCATGTGACTCGCATTCACGTTTGCAGAGGACTCGACTACTTTACTCAAGTGAAAGCACGATTACTCCATTAGGACTGACTCCAGTTAGGATCAGTCTAAAACAAACCGAGTAAACAGTAAGTTCAGTAAACAATAAACATAAATAAACACCTTTTTATTTAAACAGAGGCGTCAACGCGGGGTTATGAAATATTTAATTTTAGACTCATAAATAGACTAATATTAATTTTCTAATCATCCATCATCTCATCAACGCTTAATCTTATTTAGGGTCACGGTGTGGCACAGTGTGGATGAATACACTAAACACCTGAACAGGTCACCAGTCTGTTGCAGGGTGCACACACACACACACACACATTAAGCACATAACGCACTCATCAAACACCACACGCACACATGCATCACACACTCATCAAACACACATGCACACATCACACATACAGAAAAACATGCGCGCACACACACACACATTAAGCACATAACGCACTCATCAAACACCACACACACAGACACGTTTCAAACACACATGCACACATCACACATACAGAAAAACATGCACACACACGCACATTTAGCAAATAACGCACTCATCAAACACCACACACACACACACACACACACTCATCACACACATATCAAACATACATCGCACACACACACACAGTGAGAGTGCTAGTGGGTGTACAGGACTGTTCCTCTTTGTGAAAACATCCTCGTCTCTGTTTCTGTCTGTCTGTCTGTCTGTCTGTCTCTCTATCTATGTCTCTCTGTCTCTCTCTCCTTGTCTGTCTGTCTCTCTCTCTCTCTCTCTCTCTCGATCCCGGTGCAGTAAACAGAAACATGGTGATCTGTTTGAAATGTCTTATAGACTTTATTTGTGCAGCTGTTTCAGCTGAATGAACCTTTAATGCCATTTACATTTTTTTTCTCTCTTTGGTGGGCTCAGACTGTGCAGGATCACACGGGATCTTTGTCCTGCTGTTCCAGCTGTCTAACTATATCACTACACACACACACACACACACACACACACACACACACACACACACAACCTCGAACATGATCCACAGTCAGGATTCCATGGTTGCGTTTGCTGCATGGACCCCCTGATATGTAAATAACGTGTAGGAACACACAGTTCCTTCCTCCCACTTGCAAATTCCCATAACATATGAGTGATCCGACCCTCTTAAGTCGAGGTAAAGGGTCATTAAAGTCACCCTGCCGCATAATGCGCTTCTTTATCATATGAGTGGTGATGCCATTTCTGGTACAGAGGCTGGCTGGAAGACGTCACATATAGCCACATGCGCTCACCCACACAGCCACAAGCCAGCCTCAAGAATTAATACTCAATACTTTTACCCATCAGCCCCCTCCACCTCTTATCCCCCGTGTAGAACATGAAAACTCGTAGAACCCGGGACTCCTCGCTGTATGTGTTTGTGTTCAGTTAGAATTACAATAGAATATTGCAGACATGGTCATCAAGCACCTTTACAGTCAGTAGGACCAACAGACCAAAAACAATAGTTGAGCAAGGATCCATGTAACAGGAAACGTTTTCACAACGTTCACTAACGTTACGTAGAGTTCTCCTAACGTTTTTGAGCAAACGTTCTCTCTATGACGTTAGTAAACGTTCTATAAACGTTACATAACCACGATCAAATTGTAATCATGTCAGTCGGAAATGTTCATTTAAGCCAGATAAACTGGAGACATCGAATTATCCCGAACCCGGATAATGATGCTCCATGCAGGGTACGTCTCGCACCCCACTGTGACCCTGTGCGAGTAGGCGGTAGGCCGGATTCTTACTTGGTTATGGGTTCAACAAAACTTTTCAAAAAAACGAGTGGTTACTACATTTCCCCGCTTTGAAAGAAATCGTGTTGATTTCATCATGTTTCTGCCGGGGGTGAAGGGGGGGGGGGGATCGTTTTGAAGTCTAGATCCGATAGTCGATCCGAAACCCCCTGGAACTCTTCACGGTGCTCTGAGGACGTGCAGCTAATTCCCGTTCGAGAAATAAATTCTTTTCAGTTTCAAAAACAGTTTTTTTTTAAATAAAAAAGAGGCAGAAGTGATATCTGACTGGACCGGGTAGTAAGAAGTGACTGCTTAACATGCCTAAAAGCTAAAGGTTATGAAATAAATGAATGTACTTTCAGGAAACATCATTGCTTGCCTCACTTTTTTCTGTCTCCATACACACACACACACACACACACACACACACACGGTTGGTAAGATTGTAAAGCATCACAAGGTGGCTGTAAATAAGAATAAGGTCTAAAAAGAATAAAGGCTTTAAGTCGAGACATTTTCAGGAAGGCTGCTTGGCTCTGCACTTGTGCGTTCGGTCTGTGGTTGCCACATTTGCAAGATCTTACACTTTTTTGAAGTTTTATTCGATGGAAAACACAACAATCTTACACATACTGAAAGAGTTGTTAAACACTTTTTACTTTTGCACCTTAACCAGATGAGCAAACAAAAAAAATCTTTTTTTTATCTTCAGCATGATGACGTGATTGGTTCTAATCTCTAGTTTAAAAGTTTACTTACAGCTTCGGTTTACGGTTACGGTGGTCCCGTCATGAATGTAAAGTGTTAAACGTGACGTTAGAACGCTTAGTGATGAATTAACTGTTAAAAAGTAAGAAAGTAAACAGTGCAGATTTTACAATATAGAATTTACAATTCCTTTCTGGTATGGTTTTACACTCACAAGTGAAGACACACTAGGGGGCGGCAGTGAGTACTTGTGTCTGGTGTGTAGGGCAGCCCTAGCCACGGTGCATTGGTGTGAGAGTTGCATGTTCTCCTGGTGTCTGTGTGGATTTCCTCCCAGTGTGTAATGATTCAATGGAGATACTGAAATTGTCATGTGTGGTGTGTGTGTGTGTGTGTATGTGTGTCTATACCCTGCAGTAGATTGGTGACCTGTTCAGGTGTTAAGTGTATTAACCCAGTGTGGTAAAACTAAATAACGGATGGTTGCATGGATGGATGAACATTCATTGAACTAACTTTGATAGAACGATTTATAGAACGTTGTCGTGATGTTATTGTGAGAACGTTTGCCCATAACATTAAGAGTCCTTTAGCGAAACGTTAGGCAAAGGTTTCCAGAACGTTCCCTTCTAGTTGGGTTCATCTCCAGTGTTTACCACTCCGCATCATCCGGGTGTCGTAGAGAGAAAAGAGCTTCGGGTTCGACTCAGGGCGGCGTGAGAACGTCCTGACCCTTTTATGATGCGGTGTAGATCTGCAGCCCAGCCGAGGAACACACATGCAGAAAAGTGAATGAACACAGGAAACCTCACATGGGCAGGAAGTGGCTGCTGCTGCTGCCATGGTAACCTAGCGAAAGCATGAGCCCTGGCGGGGCCGCCGAGAATCGTCCTGCTTTGACGTCATTTCGCGCACAGGGAGAGCGAGACGGAGCAGCTGCCGAGGACGTAAAACAAACACACACACACACACACACACACACACACACACACGCACACACACACACACACACAGAGAAATGAATTTCAGAAAAACATGAGCTCGAACATGCTGCGCTAAATCCAGGACGGGCCCTCGGCACCGCCTTCTCAGAAAAACCTTTATCTCATCCAGAGTTCTGTTTGTGTGAAGATAATATTTACATTCTTTTTCATCAGAACTGATTTGTGCTAACAGAGCGCTGATCGGTCGGGGCGGGGGTGGGGGGTGCTGGGGGTAGACGACGACGACGACGACGTCTTCCTGTTTCAGTGGGAAAGTGAAAGTACAGATCGTACACAGATAATATAATGATTATAATGTCACAATGAGCGATCTAATGCCGTAATAATAAGCAGCACTGGGTTTGTTTACATTATTCACATACATAAAGTCTGAAGGTGCATCCTAAATTGTGTACCTACACTTCCAGCACTGTTTTGTGTGCGTACTTTTCACTGAAAGTAACTGAACTGTGTGCACTACACGGACGCTATCATACCTACGTGACAAAAGCTATAACGTCAATATATTGGCGTCCGTTCAGTGCGCCATGGTTATGTAGGAGACCGTTAAGGCATGTCTCGGACCGCACACTTATGTACGCTCAGAGTGGCTACACACTACACGAGTTGTACTACACACTTTCACGAGTAAGTGCTCTCTCAGAACGGAACGGATGAACGTTAACGCTACTTATGCTTATACGAAGCCGTCGACCTTCCACTTCTGATTCGGCGAGAGCCTGTGTGTATGGCGCGGTCGAAAGTCCCGCCTTTCTCCTTTGAGTTACGATGGCGACCGTTTAGTGCCTGTAGTGTTTTGTAAGTTTGAAAAGTGCACCATCGTTATGTAGGAGACCATTAAGGCGTGTCTCGGACCACCTTATATATATATATATAGTGGTATATATGATAAGTGGTTAAGTGGTTCTGCACTGTCGCCTCACAGCAAGAAGTCCCGGGTTCGATTCCCGGGTCGGCCCGGGGGCTTTCTGTGCAGAGTTTGCACGTTCTCCCCGTGTCAGCGTGGGTTTCCTCCGGGTACTCCGGTTTCCTCC
>JAOTRQ010000003.1:2461124-2475084 GCA_028565875.1 Hoplisoma paleatum | reverse complement strand
GGGGGGGTGGGGGGGGGGGGCGGGGGAGGGGGTAACTAAACGCCAGCACTTTACCAGATGACTTCATAAAAGCATAAAAGTATTTTGTGTATTTTCTTGCTAGTGATAAAACGGACTCGTCTGTTTCTTTTTTAACATGCAAAATCTAGTCTATGGTAATCGAATTCAGTCAATAGAATGTGTTCTGTTTAACTGCATCGCTTTAAAGTCGTTTTTTAATTTTTCATCGGACATAGAAAAAAACGTGTCTTTGGCTCTTAAACCAAAACGATTATTCATGACCAGAAAGTCCAGAAATGGAATCATTTTCAAAGTGATTCCAAAGCAGCATCTTATACTTACATCGTTCATGTTTTAACATTCTTCATCAGAAATAATAAATAAATCAGAATCAGGATCAGGATCAGTTTGATTGACCAGGTACGTTTTGCACATACAAGGAATTTGTTTGTATGTGGGTGTCTAAAGTTTGGAGCCACACTTGGAAAGCTCTAATCTTTTATAAGTTTCGATGTTTCACTCAACAGTGGAGACATCAGACGTAGAAAATATTGTGCAGAGTTATAAATATAGCAAAATAATTTTTCGTATTCGTTTTTTTTCCCGATTCTTTAATCCATGGTGATAGCTTTATACACTCTTGGCAATCTTCTTCGAGCTTCATTAGGGAGCCTCCTGGAATATTTTCCCGCTGATTTGAAGATGTTATCTTACATGCTTCAAACGTATTGATTGATTTTTCTCAGTTCTAAGTCATAATGAGTGTTTGGGGTGATATCGGATTTTTAATCACTAATTAGTCTGACCACAGTAATCTGCTGTAGTGATTTCTTACGGGCAAATTAAGATGGACTAATGGTACAGTGTGATTAGGTTTGCATGACCTGGGTTGCGCTCCTGTTTTAAAAGTAATTAAAATAAGTAAAGTTTTAATGGCAATGTTTTTACTAGGATACATCACATGGCCGACTTTCAACATCACGTTTTATATTCCTAATAGAAATAGTCGTTATTTATTACACAATGTGTCATGTGGGGAACATGCTGGGCATCATAACCATATCACTGAACAATAATCCAGCCCCTCATTACATACTTTTTTATGACTGTACTAAATATTTGTAATAAAGGATCATGTACATTTTGTTCTTTTGTTCTTTTTGAAAACCAAACCCTTAATAATAATAAAACACAAAATAATAAAAAAGAAGAAATGTGACACGTGTTTGGAAGAAACTTTATTTACAGCTTCATGTAAACAAACAATTCAAAGAGCACTTTATGCTTATAACTTAGCTTGGAAGACGGGAAATACCATGCAATACAAATCACATCGAAATATCTTCATTACAAATATTTTTGATATAAATATTTTTTTAAAAAACTTAAGAAGTGGATTCTGTAAGGGAACTAATTGTATCGTAGATCACACTAACTGGTTACTATTTCAACTGTCAGCTCAGAGCAAGAAGTCAGTTGGCTTTCTGTGGAGAGTTTGCATGTTCTCTCTGGGTCTGCAAGGGTTTCCTCCGGGTGTTACAGTTTCCTTCCACAGTCTACATGCCGTTGACTTAATTGAAAATAGTGAAATTGTTTTGTTTCTGTGTGTGTGTGTGTCTGACGACTTGTTTAGTCATATGTTTAGTGTATTCGCCCAGCGTGTGTGTCTCATTTGTTTAGTAAAGAGATATTTCAAGTGGGGTGTTAATTGACGAACTGATTGGAATGTCATCCTTCCAGGTCCAGATTTAATGTTTTGGGATTATTTTTAAAAAGATGCACCAAACTTATCACCTGATGACAGAAAAAAAACACTTATCGGATGTTAATGACGCTTAATTATGACTTTACAGTAAAATAATGAAATCGATATCCTAACTTCACTTTATTCACACATTAAGCGAGCACCACATGTACATGGATTCACTTGCAAAACGCTCAATTGAAAATGTAACTACAACGTGCTTGCAGGAAAATGCAGTTTTATCTAAACATTATTTAAAAAAGTAATCCATAAAGTTAAAATATTACAATAAGACGAAAGTGAAAGAAAAGGTGCTTTGATTCGGTAGCAGTACGTTAAAGCTAATGATAGAGTTTGTATACACAGACATCAACTTGAGTATCTCAGCCCTAACAATCCTAACATATATTTGTTTTCTTCTTTTTTTAATTGTATTAAAGCTCTCAAGTCTTTATCAGAATTATTGCACTTTAGAAGACACACAGGCACCGACAAAGAAAAAAAACATATACAAGATTTAATTCAACATGCTGCTTTACTGTTATATCTGAATGTTTTCAATTTGCTCGATTTTGTTTTTGAACCGTATCATTGTGAAAAAAAAAAAGTTCAGGAGGTAGTTTGGAATAGAGAAAACGTCCAAATTGTGAATCAAGGGCTATTATGTTACCAAAGTCTCCGGATTCTCTCCACAGGATGAGTTTAGTCTACCGGTGAGATTTGCTTTCCTTGGCGATGGTCTGATGTACTTTGGTCAGACTGACAAATGTCTGGGCAACATCTGGGATACTGTTGTGGTAATTTGGAAAAAAAAATGGGCCGTGAGATTAGCGAACCTTCTAAGTCGTCTACGACGGTAATATATTTTACAGGATTGCAGGAAGCATCTGTCAGTCCGGCTAATCTCATTAGAGAGAAGAAAAATAAAGAGAGTGTGAAAGCGATCCATCAACTGATTCATTTGAACTCACTTCTCTGAATACTGAACGGTTCGGTACGGCAGACACGATTTTTACTGGCCTGGTATCTGCCTGTAATAAATAGATTTGTTCATTAAGAATACAGGACCGGAGGTGTGTGATGCTCCGTTCCGTTCGCTTTAGATTATTCAGCGTGTTCATTGTTTTTAACAAACTGAGTTTGGGTAAAAGTGAGGACTGAAATAAAAAGAGGATTGGCTCAGAAAAAACTGAGTTTTTGACACGTCTAGGTTGATCAAGTTTGTCATGTCCATCATCATCATCATTTCTGTGATTCCCATATCTTCATTCAGCATCTACACAAAGACCTTCACAGAGACAAAAAGACAAAATAATTAATTACAGATTAAGTTATGTATAGATGGATAGATAGACAGACAGATAGATAGACAGACAGACATTGGGTTTTTATTACATGTTCAAGGTAAATTTGGGGTCTGGTCTGGTCTGGGCTTTTTTAGTAAGCACTGGTATTTTATTCTGCAGTGAGGTGATGTAGCGAGGTTACGTTTGGATAAAATCCAGACGAGAAGCTGCACGCCAATATTCATAAGTCATGTGTGATTTTTTTAAAACACATCGTGTATAAATGTGTTTATAAATGTTGTTCAGTGAAAGTGTAGTCGTAACTACAGACTATTACCATACAACTACAGAAACTATTACCATAAAACAGGCAATTTTATAGACTCTAGTTTCCCATGTGGGAGAAGTAAAGGCGATCATATCTTAAAATATAATTTAAAAGATACGACTACAGTAATTTGAGTCCATGGAATTAGTTGCTTTCCATCTCTGTAATAAACTCACCTTTGGCGGCTTTACTGCCTTTGTTGAGACCATCTGGCGGGTCTTCTTCTGCTGGCGCTAGGGCTCATGGGTCTGCGTCCTGGCCTTCTACCCTGTTGACCAGAAGGATACGGTACAACCTGTGCTGTCCCTCTGCTGGCCTGCATTCCCTGTGACTGCCTCATGTCCCGAGCCATTTGTGACAAGGTCAGTGCGGGATTCGTCTGCAGGCGCTGAAACAGACTTTCCCGGTTCACAGTTCTTTTCGGGCAGCTGAAAGTCAGACTCACTCCGGAGTTGGATTTCATCTCCCTGGAGAACCCGTCCGAGGTTCCGTCGAAGCAGCGTCCTATGGCGATCTCTTTCGCCGTACGAGGGTTTTGATCCGTGACGGTGTAGATTCCGTAATTATGTCCCAGCGGGTCTACGGGGGCTAACATGCTGAACGCGTGAGACTCGTTGTTCTGCAGAAGTGGTGGGTGCTTCGTGAGGTACTCCTGCAGAAGACTGTTGATGCTTATTCTTCGACAGTTGCCTTGTGGAATCACGGAGATGAGAGAGCGGTCAACAGTACCTTGGTCAAAAAGCATTCCGCTGCATTTGAATTCAAGGCAAGCAGAGGAAGTGTTAGGGTGGTGCAAGTCACGGGTGCTGCGGACGTCCCTAATGCCGTATAACTGCCCCCTGGTCTGTGGATGTGTACCGCCAAAGTTCTTTGATCTCACCATGACTTCGGCTTCGCCTTGTATTTTAACTTTGATATAGCAAGCCCTGAACTCTTGAGGATTTGGCCACCATGAGAGATAGTCCCCAGTCCAAGTGGTCAGGTCACCCTCTTGGAAGGGGACCACGTTGTACTCGTATTTGTCCTTCTCTACACGGAAGAATCGGAAGTGGTTTGAATCGGCAGGAGCATTTTCACACGAGATTAGACTCTGGTAAGGATATATCGGCCCATTTGTTTCATCCAGGTTATTAGGATTAGGCTTGGCGAGGTTTATTTTGAAGGCCGTTTTCTTGAGTTGAGGGTCATCGTGATCTGAGCGTTGATAATCCAACTTGTCCAAATATGGCTTCGACACGCCAATTATGTTAGGGTTCATTTTTGGCATGGATGGCGCCGCTTCTAGTTCCTCGCCCCCCATGGTGGCAGTTACATAAGCCGTGTACGCGTCGGGTCGCTGAGCATCGCAGAACGCTGGCAGACATGCCCCATTGGGTCCTGTGATCACGCTGTCAAAACGACCCCACGCTCGAGGATTGGACGTGTACCCGGGCATCGGCTCGAGATTTATCAGATTGATCACGACTCCTTCGATTTGCTCGCTGGGCAGGAACTTGTCGCTCATGTACGCTCGGACCTTGACATAGCAGCGACGGCTTTCAGGTACATCGAGGTTAAACAGCCTGCGTTCCCGGATTTCCATGTTTCCGATGAGGAAAGTGCGTTCCTCTCTTTTTGTCCTTCCATCTCCTCCAGAGGTCACTTGAGTCGGATGGAAGTCGGCCTCTTCTTCCCAGATTCCCGTGTCTGGATTGAGAGACCACAGTTTCATAGCAGGGACGTGTTCCGGCATTTTGACATGCTCCGTATCGAAGAGCACTTGGACTTCGCCGGCGCCGAGAATCTCCTGGTTTGCTTCATCCCTGAAATCGACGGAAAACATGCCGTAAGTCCGGAGAGGAAGAATGTCCCCTTCGTTCCCTACAAAGTTCAAGTCTCCTGGTATGGCGGCGGCTGTTGTGATGTTACGCGGATCGAAGAACGTGACGCTTGCTTTAACCGTGCCGTCGTATTTCTCCCCGTTGTTTTTGTGGAAGGAGTTTGGTGGTATAACCAGCTGACCGATGGGATCCTCTCCCTTCATATCGCTCAGATAAATAGTGTTGCTCTCGGTGGAATTAATATCAATCGCTTCCTGTTTTTTCATCACTTTTACACTGTGGTAAACCGAACCGCCTTTCTTATCAAAAATAAACACTTTCAGAGTGTCCAAGAACTTTTGCGATGGATCCACGAAGTTCACCACCAGACGCTGACTATCAGCAGGTACTTGGATCGTAAAGCCTCCCTGATATCCCGTGATTCCGACTCGTTCCTTTCCCATGAAGATGTGTCCAAACCGCAAGGGCTCGTTGTTGTCCGCAGCTACGACTCTCCCCCGTACCAGAATTTTAGGTTGCACACATTTCTGGCAGCCACACTCACTGATGACCTTGATAGGCAGAACGTAACTCCCGCAGTCGATCTCTTTCGCCACCATTTGCTTCACACTGCAGCAGAAATTGGTCGCGTCCCTGCAGCGAAGGTCGAAATCCAGTGAGCCGGGACACTTGTTGTGAGGACAGCGGCCGGCGTTATACCACCTGGGATTTTCTCCGCCCTGCTTACAGTCTAGTGGAAGTTTAATCAGGTGAGTTTCGGGTGTAGAGTTACAAGCTGGAGCTCCTTTGGCTGTAAACACAAAAGTTGCATTCAGTTAGAAATACGTTTTGATATTATGTGATATAAATGAAGGACACAGAAACATCTAGTCCAGGGGTCACAACATGTTCTAAAAATAGCTCATTGTAGTGACACTTACCAGTGAGCTGCATTAAGTCGCTATACTTTTTTAAATCTCACTTGCATTGATTTAACTTAGAAAACTACAATATAAAATTAATAATTAATAGTAACATGTAATTAAAGGTTATAAATGTGTGATTTCACAAGTGTGTATCAAACTGGAAGCCCTTCACATTAGTCGGTACCCAAAAAGTAGCTCTAAGTTTCAAAAAGGTTGGTGACCCCTGATCTAAAGGTTTCAGAGACTAATCTTCAAGTCTAACCAGATGCAACTCTTTTTATTTTTTCAACTCCATTTATTTATTGATAATTTTAACGTCCTGACTTAAACCCCCGGGTCATTCATTCATCACAAATTTTAAGTTTAAAACGATACAACACAGTCACATCAAACACAGTCGTGGACAAATGTGCTCTCAATTTGCCTTACCTGCATGTTTTTGGTCTGCCGGAGGAAACCGGAGCGCCCGGAGCAAATCCACGCAGATACAGAAAGAACGTGCAAACTATAGATGACCCCCCCCAACTACCACCAAACTGGGGAACACTAGGAGAACAAACAAGCTCCACACAGTAAAGCTCTGGATTGCTTTACCCAAGATTCGAACCCGTGACATCTTGCTGTTAGGCTGTATAACCACTAAACCACCATGACACCCTGCAGTTTAATGCTTTGTTTGTTTTAAAGTCTGCAGATTGACTATTAATTTCAGCGCTTTTACAGACTTTGGCTTAACTGAGGTGTCATAAATAAATATGAACGATTCCTCATTTTAAGTAACTGGCGCTGAATATTATACAAAGTTCTGTTACAGATTGATGTAGATTCTGGATAATTCGTAACGCCAAAGCTCGATTAATTCTTCAGTCAATGTACAGTTGGTGCACGGGAAAAAAAAGCACAATTATTATTTCAATCAGACGTTCCTATCGTCGTTTAATCTCAAACTCGATTACAGTAATCAATAATCAAATTTAAAAAACAAAACATTTCAGAAACAAAACACTCAAAATATAATGCAGAAAATATTATAGAAGTACAAAACGTTTACTAAAATTCTCTAAAGTAAATTTCATGAAAATTCCACCTTCTATAAAGTGGCTGATTATTTTAGCACACCACGCCGCAGACTCATTAGTAAGCTTATATCTTTTCTAACAAGCATTATGGGAATTTTTGCAATAGGTACTTATGGTGGTGAAAATGAATTCCGGATGCTCTTGTTAAAAAAGACGATTTATTGAAAATCTTGGATTTCACTTCGATCTTCAGAGCTTGAGTGGCGTGAGATTTATATCGTCGCGCATGATCGTTTCTCGACGGCCGTTCTTCAGCCGCGAAAAAGACGAATCGAGACCAAAATAAATATCCATTTGTGCCATTAGGCTGTTGAGACGCAAATGTCTGTGGTGTTTGTTTCCTAGACGGTTATAAGAATTGATTCTGCACTTACCCAGAATGGTTAGGAGGGCGGGCTGAGATTTGATGGTTCCTGTCAGACTGCTAGCTTTGCAGTGATACTGGCCGGACTGGTCGGTTTTGAGGTCTCTCAGTACGAGGTCGCCTTCATTCTTGTACATTTTCGGATCGATTAAGGTTCCGTTGTGATACCTAGTGGATGATTATATGTGTTATAAGATTGTGTATTTAAAAACATCCACTCATTCATTCATCCATACATTACGTCACTATGGGACTGAATATACCTGAACAGGTCACCAATCGATTACAGGATACACACACAAATAGCAGGTTCGCTTTTATCCCATTAACCTGACTGCATGTCTTTGGACTGTACATGGACAGACATGGTAGAGAACCAGCAAACTCCACACAGAAAGCCCCTTTACTCAGGAATCAAACCCGGGTTAGCAACCATGCTAACCACTAAGTCACCATACTATGTATAATAAGCATACAAGTTTACTAGTAAAGACTGGTAATCAAGACTAGTAATTCATTAGTTTTAGCCCCTCCACTGCCAGGTTGCTGCTGTTGGGCCCTTGAGCAATGCCCTTAGCTTTCAATTGCTTCAGACATTGTCAGAGAATGAGCCTAATAAAGATTTATGTTAATTTAGTTTCTGTTACTTACTACTTACTTTGTAAGTATTTTGTTAAATATTTTATTTGTTCCTGAGAAAGACGGGTGAGTGATGACTTACCAGTAATATTTGTCAGGATTGGGGGTTCCAGTGGCTTTGCAGCAAAGCGTTGCGCGCTGGCCTTCGTAGCGCGCTTTGTCTTCGGGGTGTTTGATGATATACGGCAAATCTGGAGGGTCAAGAGAAACGCACGTCAGTAATATTATAGCCTCGTGTTCTACACATGCCTCTGACGGCCCTCCGCTCCCACATGTTATATTGTTCTTTTCTCTCTCTTGAGTTCACCAAATCATATTCTGGTCTGCATCAGAACTACAATACATCATATGTATGATTCTGTAGGATCTACTGTAAATAGGCTACACTAGAGGGCAGCAGTGAGCACACATGTCCGGTGTGGTGGGCAGCTCTATTCTAAGCACGGTGCACCGGGGAACATTTCGAGGTTCCGTTCCTCGTTCGATGGCACTTCAGTCGTGACCTGTCGACTCTCAGAATCGAACTGAGAACTTTCTAATCGCACGCCCAGTTTCAACCGCCAGATCAAGGCAGCCCCTAAAATGAGATCGGGGATCTGACCCTTGTCAGAAACCTACTGGCTAATATATCCCATCCATTAACATGTGCCCATGGCTGTAGTGGTGTCCTGGTGATTGGGTGATTAGCCTTTATAGTTTAAATACTCACCTGAAGACCTGAGGAACGCTCGCACCCACAGGCTCTCGCTACTGTTTCTGAAAACTGGAACAGTTGCCGTGGCGAATTTGTCCTTAGAGATAAGCAGTCTGGACTGGAGGCCCGAGCACATACCAGCGATCTGGAACAGACCCTGGGTATCGGTGTGGGCGCGGATAATCGAGGGCAGGTCTGCCATGGCTACACTGGCTCCAGACACCGGCACTCCGGCCACGCTCAGAACTTCCCCTCTCAGTGTCTGTCCCATACACACACAATGACTGCAGTCCTCACTCGGACGTCCCTCGGGACACACCAGCGGACAGAGTACTGTAACACACACACACACACACACACACACACACACACACACACACACACACACACAAAGCAGAGGCATGCAAATGTAATCATTTCATAATCATTACATGTATCGTTAAGCGATCTCAGGTGTATAAACGGAGCTATAAATATTGAACTTATTATTTTTATTATTATAACGATTTTGAAATATTTTGTTTGTGAACGAGTCTGTGTCTGTGAATTTTGTCGCACCCGGACACGAATCACTTCCACATTTCCGGATTTCTACAGGCCGTCCGGTGCAGTCGATCTTATCGGACGATCTGACGCAGGTTCTCCGTCTGCTTCTCCGACCCTTTCCACAGGTCACAGAACAAACAGTCCACGCTCCCCAGGGCCCCCATCTGGCTGTGTCACAAGATCAACAGACATATTAGATTTACACTTTTTAAACAGATGAACTGTCTAGAGAACTCTGACTGAATCTTTCGGAACAAAGCCTGATGAGGTTTGTCAGGTCGGTATGTAACGTGCAGATAGCCGCTCGCCCCAGAACGGAAAAATGATTAACGATTAATGATTAAAAAAGTACAAGTGCTTTGCTTACGGGAATCGTGAAATCGTCCTATAGTTGGGTACCTTGGCAAGGCGGGGTGGAGCACTCCCTCCGTTCGATATGAGGGCCCGAACAGGCCGGTATGGCCAGCACGGGGAGAGGCTGTGTGCTCATGCATTTCCGTCGTCGTACCTGGATCCCCACGTCGCTACACACAGTAGTGGAGCAAGAACTCCAGTCGCTCCAGTCAGTCCAGTAAGCTTGAACTAAACACAGAGCGACACGTCAGACCATCATTCCTTAAATGATGAAGAGCGACTCGGCGACCCGGGGGATGGTGGTGGGGTGTTATCGTACCTGGTGGACACTGGAATCGTACGTGATAGTTGGAACAGACTCGACCATACGGCTGCTCTCTGTTGACGCACCAGAAGCCTTTGTCCAGACTGGAATGAACCACTTCTCCAGTGTCCGCGGCAGACACCCAGTCGGTGGTTCGGACCTCCATGGCCACGGGTCGCACACACACCCTCTCCCGGTAGTAAAAACGAATGGCCTCTAGTCTCTCGTAGTCACCGTTACCCCCGGGATGGTCGATGTTGAACCAGGATGTCCACTCAGTTACCCCTGAGATATTTTAATGATAATATAAACTTTATAAAACAATGTATTATCACATTGTCCTAAATAAAAAAGACCTGGTGGTTAGAGAACTGGGCTTGAAGTGCCCTTGTGCAAGGCATCTAACCCATAACTGCTCCTCCGGGCATCGTCACCGAGCCAGGCATGTGTGCTCACCACTGCCCCCTGGTGTTTTTAAATGTGTGTTTGACTGTGAATTCTTTTGTGTTATAATAATGTGTTATAATTATTTTGTGAATAATGTCGCAGAACCTAAAATGGGCTGTTTAGGCTTTTAATTCCACAATGAAACGAAATCTACGACATCGGAAGATCGTGGGTTCAAATCAAGGCTCTGCTGCACTGCCATTGTTGGGTCCTCGAGCAAGACGAACCGACCCCTTAACCCAGTTCAGCCCAGGGGAGTCGCACAATGTCTCTGCATGTGTATATGTGCAACGACAAATAACGGTGTTCTGTTCACGGTTCATTTTACGGCGGGTCCAACAAGAACGTACAATGACTTCAGTGTTGAACGTTTAGCCAGATGTCCTGCTTTTTCTGTAACAAACAAATCATGTGGCAGTGAAATTGTTGGGAAATTGTAAGTAATTTTAACTACTTTAAATGATTCGGTGTCTTATTTAGGGAAACTCTGGGTTACAGAGAGAGAGCACGGAGCTGTGAAAAGACTTCCCGGGCCAAACCTCTCATGTTCTTACAATTAAAAACCACCTTGTTTAAAAACACAGCGTGATTTTGCCTGCTGGTCGTGTAACATGAGCAGACGCTCAGGGATTGTCTGAGATTTAAGATTCAGGAAATCACACCTCTGGCTTTTATATATCGTGTTTCTGCACTGACCGGTTCATTAATCGTTATTATCTGCTGCTAAATGTCACAGTGGCTCTGACAAAATGATGATGAACCAAACCGCAAGACCTACAGACATTTATTTCAGCTTTAATGACCTGTGGTTTGAGCTTCGAAGACGTTGTTGTAGGCCGGATTCGTGTTCCTGCTTCTCTGGCTCATCCTCTGGTGCTGTGAGCTGTCCCAACCCGGACCTGCAGACAATCGGAGTGAAAACAAATAACTTTTTTTAACAAATCCAAGCTGTTAAAGTAACAGTAGTGCAGCAATAAAACACACTAGCCCACCCGTGCTGACATTGTGAACTTCGAGAGTTCAAATCTGAGCTTCTCTCTCTCTCTCCTGCAGACTGAGCATCTATAAGGGAGCTAATTGGCCCGGCAGGGAATTCTAATAACAACGACGGGTCTTCACATCTTGCCCCGAAACTCAGTCCAGTGGCCCGTGAGGACCGAAATTAGCCTCCGTTTCGACGCCGATCACAGGGAGTTTTGTCACGACGGCCAAAAACTTACAATAAAAGCAGCTGGCAGCTATAAGTCGATGAAGTATGTCGACATTAGCACCAGAGGAAAATTGGACGAACCAGACGAGCACCACCGTTCGGCCTGTCTGTTCCATTTAGCGTCCACATTCATTGAACTGAAGGCATTTTGTTTCACAGCAGGTTCTTCTGGTTTTATGTGTGTCTGTAAATGCAGAAGATACTTTTTAGTATCCTTTGACATAGAGCTGTCAGACACAGTCTGTCCTGGATCTACAAGCTCCATGGGCGAAGACGTCAGGAGCCGAAATGGATGGTTTTTCCCGGACAGATGTACTGTACGTCTGTGTGGAAACCCAATACCAGGATACCAGATTCACATTTCTATCCCGTGGAGTCTCTGACAGGTTAAAAATGGCAAACGCGTTGAGGTAAACACCCTGCCTTTATTAAATGTCCATATAAATCTAGCGAGAGTAACGTTACCGTTCGTCTGCAAAGTTACTTACAGAAGTCTGGCGAATGTTCGAATAAACCTGGAAAAAGATTCATTCTGGAATTGAGAAATAAACACTTCCAAGAAGTTGAAAGAAAAGTTCAAGCCATGGCTGCCATTGGTCAAAAACTCTAACTGGGAATGATACCTGGGTAAGCATTTGTTGGTCTCTTGAGCAAAGCATCTAACTATCAGTTGTGTAGATTGTAAGTTGCATGGTATAAAAAAACATAAATTCTAACAGTTTATTTTGTGCATATTTGATCACATCACCGCCTGGCCTGAGTGTCTCAGAACTTCTCTGATTGATTTTTAGTAATTAAACATCTTCACATTCATGACCTGTAATGGGCCGTTCAGGCATGACATTTAAAAATTTGCATTTCGTATTCATCTAACTCACACTTTCTTTAGACTGTTGGAGGAGACCAGACTAGAGCAATGGTGGAAAGGCTACAGAGACACTGAGAGAACAAACAGACTGAACCACCTGGGATGCAAACCCAGGACCATGTTGATGCTAGACTTTGATACCTATTTACATTTTCAGCAATTAGCGGTTGCAATGGAACACCATTTTTTGAGCAATTGAGTATTAAGGGCCTTGCTCAAGGGCCCAACATTGGAAATTCGGTACTAGTAGGGTTTGAATCTGTGACCTGCTGATCTCAAGCTCAGCACCTTAACCATTAAAAATTCACTTTCCACTGACTCACTATGAAAGTGACCATAAATCATAAATATTAATAATAATAAACAGTAAAAAGAGGTATAAAATGGACTAAAATATAGAATTTTTTAAAGCAGCTCAATGTTCTCACAATGTATCACATTAATTGTATGGTGTCGTTTATTTATTCATTTATTTAAAATGATACCAGATCATCAAATATCTAAAAAAGATTACAGTACATTTTCAGCATTTACCGGTTTACCGGCCTTGCTCAAGGGCCCAACAGCAGCATCCTAGCCGTGATGAACCCTTCAGATTACTAGTCCTGTAGTCTAACCACTAGGCCTCGGCTGGCCCCATAGTACATAAAAAAAAGAAAAGGTACATAAATTTAACACGCCATTTCACGCTCGTGGTCTTTAAAAGCAATTTGGGTTTCAGCAAACCCTGTACATACTGTAACAGAAATAAAGCAATGCCGTGACAGTCCATCGTTACTGGCGCTAGTCTCAGCACATACGCTGAAGTGCTTATCTCCAAGCAGACGTGTCAGGATCCGTGGGAGCTCTGCTGGAGTATTCGGCTCCCTCGGGTCGTTTTGTGAAACCCGGACCAACATTTCCTCACAAGACGCAGCGACTTTTATGTTCACAAGTTATCTAGATATTTATCTAAACCTTCATTTTGTTATAACAGCCCCATTGTGTACACTTTATATTTACTTTGTATGCACTTTATACTGTGTGTGAGATGCATACAGTTTTTGTGCACACTCTAGTTTTATTTTTATTTAAAAACAATAACATTTGTACTTGTATGTTTTTAAATCTCGAAATCGGTAAATGCTGAAAATATAAATCTCAGACTTACAGAAACTTACAACAGTGACGAATCCACTCACCAGTTAAACTGACCCCAGTGGTTCAAATCAAATCACTTTTATTGTGTTTATTATATTATTATTGGGTGCATCATAACTTACAGTTTTTAAACATGCATTCAATGCAAAAACAAAAAACTAGGGCTGTCCACGACCAAGGATTTTGTTGGTCGACCAGTGGTCGTCATTTACTCCAACTAATCGACTAATAG
>JAOTRQ010000003.1:2424118-2435747 GCA_028565875.1 Hoplisoma paleatum | reverse complement strand
CGACCAATGGAATTTGGCCGACTAGTAATTTTTTTGGTCGACCAACGAATAATCGATTATTTGCGGACAGCCCTACTTCTGATTATCTGTCGCTACTTTTATTGTAAGATCAGACGAGACTGCAGACAGGCTGAACTAGCAGGTGCAAAGCCATGTTTTTCCTCTCTAGCTGGTGAACCGTTCTTGAAGGAGCTTTAAATATCTTTGAAGTACACAAATAAGGAACGTTGAAAAATGCTGTGCAATAAATTTGACATTCATTCTTGATATTAACATTCAAGAGAAATATTGCGTGTTTCAATTCTGATTTTATTTTTCTGTGCTGAATTTCAAAACCCAAACAAATAAAAGGAAGAACTTAATTTCAGATCAGCAGCTCGGCGCAACTTTATTACTTAACTGCTGCTTCGGAACATTTTTTCATCACTGTTCTCATGTTGGCTTTTTTCCCTTTTTGCTCATCGCTTGCGTTTTGTTTAATGAACGGAAGCTAATGCAAATAATATAACCGTACAGTTGATAACCAATAATGATGCCTTTATTACATGGATATGAAGGATTATAGGACTGCGTTCAGGCAGGAAACGCTCAGCAACTTATTTAATAACCACGTGTGGACGACCACTATGCAATTACGATTTAACAGCCCAAATGTGTTCACTTTATTATAGCGGTAAATACATCTGACTCGATTTCTTTATCCGTACAATCAAACATGTTCTTTATTTTGTCATTTATGTTGCACTTTCACAATTTGATCGCATTATAAGGAAGGAACGTTTCAGCTCACGTTTTCATTTTAAAAGGTTTTTGTTTTTTAAGATGAACTTACGATTATAATTGTACGATTTATTGTGTCTGTTTTACTTTGTTAATGTGTTTTAATGTTACTGTATTATTTGCAAACTCTCTTTTTACTTTGTTAATGTGTTTTAATGTTACTGTATTATTTGCAATCTGTCTTTTCTTCCTTGAGCAACAGATTTGTATCATTTGATGCCATTTGTAAGATACTTTAATATGGTTAATGTAGTGTATTGGAATATGAACGATGTAACTGTAGCGTCCCCACCGAGATGTGTTGGTGTTGGTGCTTGCAAACGGCCAAGAAAAGTAAAAATCGAATAAAGAAAAAAATGATGCTCTGGATCGGTTATAAGCTGTTTATTACATGTTATTACATGATGTTTGACTTTTAGCTTTCAGCATGCTGTATAACTTATAACACCAGCTTTAACTTTTTTTATTATTATTATACTTGCACACATAAGATACTTTAAAAGATTTAGAGTAGCTTTCTTTTCATGTGAAGTAAAATGCATTTTAATGATGTTGGGTTTCATCTTATTTCTCTGCATGCCAGTTATTGGAGGGTGCGCTTAACTTATTAACTCTAAACCTAGTCCTGGTCTAACTTCAAGACTAAGACTTTGGATATTTTCACTCCTCACTTTAATATAACAAACTAAATTAAAAGAAGTCGTCACAACATAAACCTTTTTCTAGATACACTTTAGTATAGAGTTTAAATCAGAAACACTTCTTATGATTAATATCTAGTCATTACAATTCAATCGGAATCCATTTCTGACTGGACTTCCCTTGTCCGTGAGATTCCTCTGGGTACATTCTGCCTACAGTCCGAAGACATGCAGTCAGGTTAATTGGAGAAATTCAACTTGTCCTCTGTGTGTGTGTATCTGTACCCTGTGACAGCCCTGTTCAGGTGTTTAGTGTATTCTCCCAGTATGTGCTCCACCGTGGCCATGCCTAAGGCAACAAAGTGGACACTAGCACTGTTGCTGCGGGGAGTTGGCATGTTCTCCCTGTGATTGGGTTTCCTCTGGGTTATCATAGTCCAAAGACATGCATTTTTTTGACCTGACAGGCAGAAAGGCGAACCATTTCTCCTCAGCATAAGTACATAAGTAAGAATTACATACGTTCGTAAGTAAATCGTGCATAAATATGCTTTTATTACTTTTTATTACCCAATGAACGGGCGTCTCTGTGTGAATCGGTTCAATAGAAGCGGTTCAAACGAACCGATTCAGGAGTCGGCACTTCCCGTCATGCTCTGGCCTCTTTTAAATATCCATTTCATCGTTTCACCGCCATTTCAGCTTCCAACAACTGCGGGAACGAATTACTGCGATTCTAACCGCATTTACTGATCATTTTATTTGTTATTAAGTTGTTGGTGTTGAATATAACTCGATCGTTTTATCACCTTTTTTGTTTAATATTTAGTTAGAAGCTTGAGAAAGTATAAAAGCTGAAAATGTCCGAGGCTCCGGCGGAGAAACAAGGCCCAGGGTAAGTGTGATATAAACTAACATAATGAAACCATTCAAACTACTTATTTTATATTGTGTTGTTATAAATGACCTCTGATATAATATAAAATAAAATATTTTTTTATTAACAAAAACACGACTATAAACTTTCTTTGGGTGTTAGCATCTTAGCTTATTCGCTAACAAAGGCGAAGCAAGGGCCTATGGGTAATTCGCACGCTGATGTAACTAATCTAAAATTATCAGTTTAACTTTATTTCCAACAGATCGTTGAACAAAGAAATGATTTTATTAAATGCAGTTTTAGTTCAATTTACAGTATTTGGAGACATCTTTGTAACACCATCTGTTACATGCCCAGACAAAAAAGAGAAATTACTAAGAAAGAAAGACACCTAGAGGGAGAGAGACACAGAGAGAGAGGGAGAAAGAAAGACACCTAGGGGAAGAGAGAGCGACAGACCTAGAGGGAGAGAGACACCTAGAGAGAGAGAGAGAGAGAGAGAGACAGACACCTAGAGGGAGAGAGACACAGGGAGAGAGACAGACACCTAGAGAGAGAAAGACAGACACCTAGAGAGAGAAAGACAGACACCTAGAGAGAGAAAGACAGACACCTAGAGAGAGACAGACACCTAGAGAGAGAGGGAGAGAGACAGACACCTAGAGAGAGACAGACACCTAGAGAGAGAGAGACAGACCAAGAGGGAGAGAGACAGACACCTAGAGGGAGACAGACACCTAGAGGGAGACAGACACCTAGAGGGAGAGAGACACCTAGAGGGAGAGACACACCTAGAGAGAGACAAAGACAGACCTAGAGGGAGAGAGACAGACACCTAGAGACAGACACCTAGAGACACAGAGAGAGAGGGAGAGAGACACTTCGAGAGGGAGAGAGACACTTCGAGAGGGAGAGAGACACTTCGAGAGGGAGAGAGACACTTGGAGAGAGAGAGAGATACCGTCAAGTCAACTTTATTTCTATAGCGCTTTTTCCAATAGATATTGGCTCAAAGCAACTGCACCGGGCTCCTAGAGAGACAGACAGACCTAGAGGGAGAGAGACATCTAGAGAGAAAGGGAGAGCGACACCTGCAGAGAAAGGGAGAGACACTTAGAGAGAGAGAGAGGGAGATAGAAACACCTAGAGAGAGCGGGAAAGAGAGACACCTAGAGGAGAGAGAGGGAGGGATTGAGAGAGGCACCAAGTGAGAAAGACAGGGACACCACACACAGAGAGAGAAAGAGAGAGAGAGAGAGACAGGGATACCTAAAGTGATAGAACATCTGAGAGAGACACCAAGAGAATGAGAGACCGACAGAGAGAGATACTTCAGTAACCTGAATATAAGCCCGGTACACACATTAGAAATTACTGAGAGAGAGAGAGAGAGAGAGAGACATCAGTAACTTTCTGTTACATGCCCAGGGCCCAAATGAGAGAGAGAGAGAGAGAGAGAGAGAGATGCTGAAAGAGACATCGCAATACCTTCTGTTACAAAGACACAATTTGGAAATTACTGACCGTGTTGGGAATAAAAAATGATTGAACTAGAATGTGCAAACTCTAAATGCTGGCACCCAGGTGTACTGGCACTCAGGTGTACTGGCACCCAGGTGTACTGGCACCCAGGTGTAGAACCGATGTAGGCGAGTGATTTTTTTTTTTTTTGTTATACTTTGTGTAGCTAGTCGATTTTTCCTTTTCTGCTTTCATAGCAATGCGGTCAACGGCAAGTCCGAGTCCAGGAAGGAGCGGTCGACTAAGCGAGTGAGCCGATTTGAACCCTACAACAACCCCTCCAAAAGATACTGGGTTTTTGTGAGCAACATTCCTTATGATGTCAAGTGGCAGACGCTGAAGGACCTGATGAAAGAAAAAGGTACATCCTCGTCGGGGTTTGTAATGTAGACCGGTTTTACTTCGATCCTTTTGATCCAGTGTTTGTCGTCATCTTCGGAAAGGATGTTAATGCCCTTGGTCGCGGAAATAGTTTTTATAAATAGTAGGAATTTGAGGTTGAACGTGAGGTCGTCTTGAACATCGTAGTGTAACAGTACAGTTCAGACATTTATGGCGAGTCTTTGGTTGCAGTTGTGCAACACACTAGGCATTTGTTTTATATGCTGATGCAGTATATGCTCCTTTAGTCCTAACGGATCATTTAAACAAAGTGGAAAATTAAGACTAAAGCTCAAGGCTTTTGTGCTTTGCCTGGATGTTTGTGGATTTTATTTGCAACTTTAGTTGTAGAATAGCAGCAGTTCAAGCTTATTTCAGCCTGGCTGTGCATCCTTACGTGAGTGCAGTGATGAGTTCCTATTGCAGTTGCATTGTTGTATTAGACCAGTTTAAAATAAACTCAATTTAATCATTTCTGGCTCGTTTTCTTTTTTTACTTTAGTTCCACCCGGAAAAAAAAAACGTCCGTTTGACGTTCTTGGTGAATTGCACGTTCTTGGAACTCTGCACTTAGGTTTGAGTATTCGGGGACGTCTCTTTCCAGAGCGAGATGTAATTTAGTCAAGTATTGTAGTAGGTTAATGTTTCCCACCTTGCAAGCATGATAAATTAATTTTGTTGTGCTGTTTAGAAATTGTTGCTTGTAGAATTAAATTGCGTTCTCTTTTTTTAGGTATGCAAGAGTAAATGTTGTCACAGCCGATCTTCACTTTGTACCTTTGTCTGGATGTGTTAGATTTGTGGGGGTACAGGTCTACAGAGCAAAGCAGCTCCCCTAAGCTTTCTTCCTCTGATTTATGGTAGATGGACAGACCACAGATCGGTCAATCTTGTTGAGTTTATTGACTTGTAATTATACATGGTTACCCATGGTTGCCCATTCAAAAGCTTCTGAAAGATTTAAGATGTTGGTCCAGGCGATGTTCTCAATTACTGAATAGGGGGGAAAAACGACACTTTAAGAAGTTGAAATCTTATTGTGCTGCTGTTGTAGGGTTTTTGTTATTCGAACATGGTGCAATTGGTTAAATAATCTTTGGTATAGTTGTCTGTGTGATTGTTGTACTGTTAGCAAGTTAATTACTCGATATGATTACTAAATATTAAAATAGAATTGTACACAGAAATTTTAAAGGCTGTTCAGTTTAATGGGTGAAAAATTGTGTGGTTGCAAATCGTTTCGACACTTTGTGTTCAGGTTTGTAACGAAGCTTAGGAAGTGTTATTAGTACAGCAGCTTGCTTCTTGTAGACCTGTACCAGTATTGTGGTGCGGCGGAGAGACTCCGGACTAGCAAGCCGAGCTCACTGTCACCGCCCGGTTGTGTGTCTGCTCTAAACCCAAATTGTTCTCTCGGCTTCTCTCCCTTGGTGTGTGTCGTCTGGAATCTGATTTGTAGTGGGTGAGGTAACGTACGTGGAACACTTAATGGACGCAGAAGGAAAATCAAGGGTAAGTTCAAGAGACGAACCTCCATTTGTCCGCTTGAGTTTTCTTATTAATACTTGTTACACTAAGGCCCATTCAGTTTTGGGAGTAGACAACGTCGGCGTGGGTTTTTGCCCTAATGTTGATGGTGACTGGGGCTCAGGCTTGAGCCTCAGGGATTGTTTTACGCCTTCATAATTCTGGCTTGTGTGAACTCAGTCCCTACGGGGTGGCATTTTGCCTTTCTTGACTCATTGAGTAGAGAGATAAGCTTGTGGTGTCTAATAGAAAAATTGATTAATATGCTTTCAAGTCAGTTCCTTGAAATGATGGTGATACAATCTAATTGTGGGATAATTTGTGTTCATTTTTAAGATTTAAATGTTGATTGTAATGTGTCCGTTTGTTGTGGATATTCACTTAATGAACAACTCACATGAGACATCACAATATAAAATTTACCACCACAATGAATTGTACAAAACACGTTAATGTTGTTTACAGCAAATTTCCATCACTGTTGTCTAATTGTTGCTGTTTGTTTTCTGTCCTGCTCTTGCTGATATCTCGTGATCTCAGGGTTGTGCGTGAGTACTCAGAAATTCCCTTATTATATATTTTTTTTGTAATACATTCTACTGTACTTTAATCCTTCTTTTGGTCCTCTTCTCTAAACAGGATCGTTGAGTTTAGAACTGAAGAACAAATGAAGAAAGCTGTGGAGAAAGTCAACAAGCACAGCATGAATGGTCGTCCTCTAAAAGTAATTGAGGTCAGTAGTGTGACTACTGTGTATAATAAGCTGCTGTTATAAAACTTAATTGATTTGGGCCAGATGTTGCCTCAACAGGTTTGGGAACAGGACATGTACTGCAAGTTGAAGTCTGCTAAATGTTGCAAATTTAATTTTTGTTTTTTACCGAACTGTTACTACACTTAATTGTTTTCTTGTACAAAGTACATTCGAATTCTAATTGGTTTTCGTACTTTTTTTTTTGTTTGTTTATTTTAAAGGATCCAGATGGAGTAATTGCTCAGCGTGAAGCCAACAAGTCTCAGGGTGGTGGTGGTGGTGGAAGACCTGGTGGAATGGATGGGCGGATGGGAGGTGGTGGAGGAGGTCCCGGTGGTATGGGAGGGCGGATGGGTGGAGGAGGAGGACCCGGTGGAATGGGAGGCCGGATGGGAGGTGGGGGAGGGCCCGGTGGAATGGGAGGACGGATGGGAGGTGGAGGAGGACCCGGTGGGATGGGAGAAGGCATGCGAGGAGGCATGGGAGAAGGTATGGGAGGGGGCATGCGAGGAGGCATGGGTGGTGGGATGGGAGAAGGTATGGGAGGGGGCATGCGAGGAGGACCTAGTGGAATGGGCATGGGGCCCACAACTTCCTCGATGGTCAACATTCCTCCGAGTCTGATGAACAATCCCAACATTCCTAATGAAGTCATTCACGGTCTTCAGGCTGGCAAGATTGGAAACACGGTGTTCGTGGCGAATGTAAGTTCGTTGCACATGAATCTGCTGTAGATGCTTTTAGTAGTGAATAAAACATTTGTGTTTGTCATTTGTACAAATGTGTATTTCTTTTGTTTTATAGCTCGATTATAAAGTTGGCTGGAAAAAATTGAAGGAGGTGTTCGGCATGGCTGGTGTGGTAACCGGCATTGACTTTCTGGAAGACAAAGATGGCAAGAGCAGAGGCATGGGCACCGTCACGTTTGAAATGGCGATTGAGGCTGTGCAGGCAGTCTGTATCCTTATTGTACAGTTACATTTGATCAGATTAATCTAATAAATGTAATTAAGTCCTGCAGTGAGTGGACTCGACTGAGTTCACATTTAAACTGCTTCGTTTTGGTTTGTGTTGATATTGTCACACATTTTCCTGCTGTGATTATTAAAGTATGGACGAGATCTCATCTTTGCTAATGTTGCCGTGTCAGTTCTTCTTAACTACCATCAGCCATGTTCAATGGACAACTCCTGTACAATCGAACGATGCACGTTAAACTTGTAAGTGAGCTTATACGCATGTTTTCATATTTTAAATCACTTAAAATATATTTTCTAAATGATAAATGATGGACCATTTTAGGATGAGAAGTCCGGCCCCAAAGGTGACTTTGAACCCACTGATAGCGGCCCTTCACTTCCTCGTGAGCTAAACAAAACTCTTTCTCAAACAATGCATGCAGTCTTTTGTCTGAGAATTACTAATTCCTCGGTTTTATGCAGGTGGTCTACAGAGTATCGGAATGGGATTAGGACCTGGTGGGCAGCCCATCGGTTCTTCTCATATAAACCAAGGTGGAGGGATGGGCAACATGGGTCCTGGAGGTAAATACACAAACGTTTCGTATATTTTCACTTGCCATCTGTCATCACTTGTTTATTTTTTGTGTATGGATGGAATATGAGCTATTATCTCTATTGCACATAGTTCTTTTGCTTCTTATAGAAACTGTATCACTGCAGGTTCATGTAGTATTTGAGCAGTCCGGGGTTGCTGAGCTCTTATTTATGCTCTGTTTTTAAGGAATGGATGATTTTGGAGGTGGAATGAACATGGATCGGTTTGGGAAATCTGGCATGGGACGGATGAGTGGTGAGTGTGTGTTCTCTGCATTTACAACATGGTAAAACAAATGATTAAAGCATTAAAGCAAGTTTTGCAGTGTCTACTAATAAGAGTTTATCAATCTATTGACCTAAAATATTGTGCTAGTTTTTCTATCTTTTCTATCTAGTGTGTGTGTGAAAAGATTATGAATTTTTGTATGCTAATGATTTTGGTGTTTTCTTTAAAACCAGAAGCCGATACATGATCTTTGTCTCTTTCACAGACATGGACGGTGGAATTGGTTCCAACTTTGACAGAGAATTTGGTGGTCGAAATGATATGGGCATGTCCCGGAACAGCTTTGGAGACTCGTTTGACAGAGGAATGGGTTGGTAAACATAGACGGTTTATCTGATCAACTTTCACAGATTTTTTTATGAGGCTTGATCTTTTGTTTTCTTCTTAAACAGGCAATTCGATGGGAATGGATCACAGGGGTTCCAGTATGGAGCGTCAGGGAGGAGGCGTGGGCCGCATGGGTGGCCTGGATCGTATGGATCGCATGTCTGACCTTGATAGGGGGGGCTCAAGCTTGGACCGCATGGGCTCTGGCATGGACCGCTTGGGTATGGACAGGTTGGGATCCGGACTGGATCGTATGGGGTCCGGCATGGACCGCTTGGGTTCGTCTGGTTTCGATCGGATTGGTTTGTCCAACCTTGATCGCATGAGTTCAGGCATGGATTTTTCCTCGTCCATGAACATGGACAGGATGAACAGCGGTCTTGACCGGATGGGCAGTAATTTTGATCGCATGGGCTCAGGTGGGATGGACCGCTTCTCCTCGCAGGGGATGGGCACCGTTCTGGACCACATGGGCTCCGTTCTTGATCGCATGGGCTCTGGTGGCATGGGCGGGCAGTTTGATCGAGGTTCTGATATGGAGCGAGGCAACTTTGCTGGCTTTGGCTCCGGACAGGGAGGCGGTGGAGCCAATCCCAGAACAGGATGCCAGATTTTTGTCAGAAATGTAAGTCTTTGTTTAAAAATGTATTTAATTTTAATTCACAAATAAGTCATGAAGCTGTTCTCGTTGTTCAGGTATTTTTAATGTTTAAATGTAACAAATTAATTTTACTATTCAATAAAATACTAATTCAATATGTGATGCTACTTTGTTCCTGGTGCCAGTCGTAGTACTAGTGTAACTAATGTACCACAACCATCTGGTAGTTTGTTTAAATGTATAAATGAACCATGTTTAAATGGCTTTACTTTTTTTCTGCAGCTCCCATTTGACTTCACCTGGAAGATGCTAAAGGATGCTTTCAATCTTTGTGGTACGAATCTTTTAGAAATTATTAAACTCTTTATTTTAATAAATAAAAGTTGATGGTATTTAGTCAATAACTAAAGACTACTAGTGCACAAACAACAGCAGTGACTTTGTTCTAGAGCTGTAGCTAATAAAGTGGATCTGTAAGTGATCTTGCCCGGAGAACAAATATTGTCAGAACGTGCATATTTAATAATGTTTTGAAGGGACTCAAATGCTGTGGTGTGATAATTTAAACTAGATATGAACCACAGTGGTGCTACAGAGAAACTATTTAGTATATTAGTTATCAGTGCTAGTGCCAAAAATGTCGTTGACATTTTCTTGTTTGTGTTTCCCAGGCAACGTGCTGTTTGCTGATATCAAGATGGAGAACGGCAAATCGAAGGGTTGTGGTATGGTCCGCTTCGACAGTCCCGAAACAGCCGAGCGAGCGTGTCGCACCATGAATGGTTATCGTCTAAACGGCAGAGAGATCGACGTTAGAATCGACCGGAATGCATAAAATTTTCTCCCAGCGATTCTGTTCAAGATTCACTTCTGTCTGCATTTTACCAGCCGTCTCATTTTTGTTTGGCGTGACATTCTTCTTCTTCTTCTTTTTTTTGGTTATTATTGCCAGTGTTTTGTTTTTAGAGACCAAATTTTATTTTTCGTACCGTCCCCACTTTTTATTGGTATGTTCCTGAGTGATTGTGTTTAGTAAACATGAGCCAATAAATGTTGAAATCCTATTTTGCTGTGTGTTTGTTTTGTACGGACATTTCATGCCATTGAAAGCATTTTTTTCAAGTCCATATATAATCTATACTGGCGGCACGGTGACTGAGTGGTTCTGCACTGTCGCCTCACAGCAAGAAGTCCCGGGTTCGATCCCCGGGTCGGGCTGGGGACTTTCTGTGCGGAGTTTGCATGTTCTCCCAGTGTCAGCGTGGGTTTCCTCCGGGTACTCCGGTTTCCTCCCACTGTCCAAAAACATGCACTAGGTTAATTGGAAATGTGTTAATTGTCCAGTAGTCACACACAAGATCCCTGTAGAGATACAAGGTTGGGGAAAGACCTGGTAACCTACCCCGTAAAATGTAATTGCCGAGATACTCTGGGGGTCGAAGTCGACTGAAGGGTAAAATATAATATAATATATTTCTAATCCATATATAAAATATGTTCAGTTGTAACAATCTCGTCGTCTCTAGTAAAAAAAAACACACCAGCAGACTTTATGTTTATATTTTTTATACAAAAGTAATAGAATTTAACACTGTACACAAATGATGAAATGTTTCTGTGTTAGTACGTTGTATAATTACAGAATTAAACTTGTACATCTTTATAAACTAACAATATGAGATAAGTTAAAGATAATAAATAAAGATTAGCTGTGAATGAAGTATTTTTAATATCAATGATACTAGTTTTATTGTGTTAGTACAATAAATGCTCTATTTAAACAGTTTATCTTGTTGATTTCACGGCATGTTTTCACCAGTAAACAACTTTTAAGATTTATAACCTTTAACGACGTTGATTTATTGTAGATTTTACATCAAACTTCTTTAATATTTAAAACAGCTGTGGTGAATA
The DNA here is from genome assembly GCA_028565875.1 of Hoplisoma paleatum. NCBI lineage: Eukaryota > Metazoa > Chordata > Actinopteri > Siluriformes > Callichthyidae > Hoplisoma > Hoplisoma paleatum. The sequence continues at coordinate 2,424,576 of JAOTRQ010000003.1, read as the reverse complement.
TACATTTATTTGGGTGACGTCACCTTAATGTCCTGAATGCTTGGTGAATTAAACACGATTATGTGCTGTAAATGTAAATATCTTAATAATCTATAATAATTATAGTTTGTTTAACTTTGGAACAAATTGAAGTTATTGTGTGAGACGGTTTGATTGACAGTCATGACTGAGCAGTTTATGGTCTCTACCTTTCTGTTTCCGGTTTAGTTTATTTGTTTTTGCGCTTCTCGGCCACCGTACAGAGACGCGGTCACGTTAGGCGGCGGCTGCTCAGTTTAAAGCTTCAAATTCTAAATAATAAAAGATTTAAAGGTAAGAAACACAAAAGTTTCAATTTATTACATTTATACTGTATTAAAGCTCACACACACACACACACTAACACACACACACACACACACACACACATACTTGTTTTTGCTACCTCGTGGGGACTCCTGACTAGATGGATTGACAAA
>JAOTRQ010000003.1:2404185-2418843 GCA_028565875.1 Hoplisoma paleatum | reverse complement strand
ACACACACACACACACACACACACACACACACACACACACACACACACACACACACACACACACACACACACAATGTCATAATATAATATAATGAATGTTTATCAGAAAGTTTTCATATGTTGTACTGTACTATCATAAATACTATATATATATACTATTGTTGTTGCTCATATCTGTAAATTGAGAAATTAATTTTATGCTTTAAGAAACATATACAAATATAAATAATTATGATGTTTTGATATTGTAGTGCATACTGAGGAAGACAATGGGGAAAATGAAACAACTATACACATACATTCTTTTTACATGTTCACTGTAGTAGTAACAGCACATTTTAATACACAAGAAATATTTATTTATTTAGTAATTTTCTAAGCACTAAGCACTTTGTCCTGGCCTAGGTTGTGGTGGACAGATGAGAGGTTGTTCTACTTCCTACAAGTTTAGAAAAGTGTTTGAAAAGCAATGACAACACACATGTGGTCGTGCTGCGTAATCCAGAACAGCTCAGATATCATTTAATCTAATAAACTTCCGGCTATGTGTATGAAAAGTCAGACTGTCCAGAACTAGATCTATAAACGTTTCCTCTGGACTCATTCTGAACTCTGTCTGTCCTAATCTCGCCGTGACTTTTTTGATATGGGATACCTGTGTCCTGCCTCTGCCCTCTTAAGCATCACAGAAAACAGGCCTTCCTGTATCTCAGTGCAAATCACATTCCTTAGGCCCATCACAATAGCACAACTGTTTGATGCTCAGGTATTCCCCTTACCTGGCAACCTGAGCTGCATCGAGCCGTAGCATTTATAATCTCCTGCTTAATGCCTGGGTAGTACTCGTATAGGTAAAGGACATTTGACATTATTAACTCATGCCTAACAGTTAAAGAAAGAAACTTATTTTAAACTTTATGTAAGTGTAAGTACTTTATGTAAGTGTATGTATGTGAGTGTAAATGTTTAAAGCCGTTTTAATCCGTTTAAAAGCGTGGGATGTAGAAAGTTATAATAATGCCGGTTAATAAATATGTATAATGTAATGTATAATCTCCTGAGATAAAAAATATATTTCTCACGTTCTGTACTTAAGCTAACAGAGTTGTTATGTGTTTTGTGCAACGTGTAAAACATCTATAAACATCACAATGGTTTCTGATGTCTAACTCAGGGATGCAGTTTTTATATTACTGAAAAAAATTATTATGTCAAACAATTAACCTTAAAACTTTTGTTCGCCATTGCATTATTCATTTGGTTATTATTTTTAATTCACCTTTAGTGAACGTTTCGTTTTCTGTATGAAAAGTTCTGTATGAAAAACAAATAACTTTTCAATTAATGGCAAATTAAACTTCCAAATGTTATGAAATGTCTACGGTTCTGTATGCTTATTTATTGTTATAGCTCGTAATAGTAAATTATGCATAGATTCAATTCTATTTTTATTTTCAAGTTTTTGTTACTCGAGAAGGATTTAATGGCAGTACATTAAAAAAACAAAACAAGAATTGATTAGTTGATAGTATCTGAAATTATCCATAATGTAATGTTTACTTCAATTAAAAGTAATTTTACCTGTGATTTCTCATTAATGATGAAAAAAACATTCGAAGCAATTTCAGTGTAAAAAAGGAAATCTATCACACAAAGTAAAAAAGTATAAACTATTTAACATCAAGTCCACTGTTTAAAACAAATGTGCAAACAATTCCAGCAGTTAATATTTATACTTTTATACTTTTGTGTTATTTGATCATCAATAACTTCAAGTCAAGTTGTTAAAAATAAACCGTCGGCCCGAAAAAAGACCACAATGTGAATGAAACCAAACAACCAAACATCGCACGATAGCGTTTAAGCAGTTCCATCTGTCCAGCAGAAATTTCAGGCTAATAGCCCGTGGCATTATATTCGGCTGCCCTCACTCCCTCTACCTGCCTCTGTCCTATTAAATCTCTCCACTCCTCCAAAAACAAGTTCAAAGTAACAGAAAAAGAGGAGAACTACGTCGACTTAAAAGTGCTCATGGTAACAATAAAGATGATGATGATGATGATGATGCTGCTGTTGAAGAAGAGTCTTATTTAAGGAGAAAATATGACAGCGGACTCACTGGTGTGGAAAACTGGGCTCATCATGCTGGTGTTATTTTTTTGGTGAGCAGATGACTGCCGCTCACCTTGCCACGGGGTCTGCGCGAGATTGGTTCATTGTCAGGTTTTTTTTTTTTACCCATGATTCCATATGGTACAGAGCAGGCTACATGTTGCCCAACATGCCAGTGCAAATGTTTTCTCAATTAGGTGTCTTATCTCCGGTGAGCGCTCTAACATCAGATGAAGCTTGCTGACAGCATAATGGCAGCGAAAACCTCAGACGGCTCCATCAAATGGCAACTCTGCTACGACATCTCGGCCAGGACCTGGTGGATGGTGAGTTGGCAAGAGCCGAAGCTTTTTAAAAAAATTTTTTTCTTCTCTCATTTAATTTTTTTCTTCACTTTTTAAAGAGAAAAACAAACTTCCCTCCCATTCACGCGAACGCAGCTTTGTTATAAAATTCCTTTCCTCTGGTCTGTTCAGTCGTCTGTGATGAGTTTTTTTTCCGTCCTCTTGTCCACATAACAGTATTTTGTCTGTTCTTATCTTTTTTTCCCTCCTTGTCTTTCGTGTCGTCTTTAATATTCCTGTCATTGTCCGGTGCTTCGAAGATACCTGCCGAATGTCTCGTCCAACCGTAATCTTTAGGAAGATCCTGTTCACGTGGGTCACCTTTTTTTGTCCAAGTGACAGCTTTGTTTATCCACTTGGCACACGCCACGCAGCTCTGTGGTTATTTATCTCTGTCGATGGAGAAAGTTCCACTCCATATGACTTCAGACCAGCAGGAATCCTGCACCGTTCCGTCCGCGGGTGGTTTTACGCCGAGTTCGTCTCTGCTGCTGCGTGCTCGAGCAGCGTGGTCCTTCAGAGTGCCGCGTGAACATGCGGTGGGGTGCTACGTCTCCGCTGGGCTAGAATTAGGAAAGGGGGGGAAAAAAAGTGCGACGCGACGCATCGGGCGAGATTAAGATTATATGTTCGAGCGGTGGAGCCAGACAACCTTTGACATGCCTGTCATTTCAGTCGAGGGGTGAAAGGAGCAGAGGGGCACCGGGTCTTTTAACAGATTTTGTGGTGAGATCAGGAAGGGTCGGATCATACAATGGTCCATTGTGGTTAGGGTGGTTGAAAGTGGCTTGTAATGCCAGACGTCTTCTGTTCACCGAGGGATCTGTTATAGTTATAATGACCTGAACCAGAACTGGTCCGTTCCCGTTCTTCAGCTCTGTTTGTGGACGGCGGTTTTCAGCTCTAATTAAAAGATGACAGGAAACAATAGCTTTATTATTCCTACTGGCGTTCTCTATTCCCCGGACTGATCCCGGACTCTTTCCTGCTCCTCGTCTGTTCACACAGAGTCCCCGCCACCGAATCAGTCGATCCATCATGGATGGGGGTGCACAGTTTTCCTTTCCAGTCTTGCTTAGACAAACTTTGTAGTTTTATTCATTTATTTTTTGCATATTTTGTGGATTTTAAAGTTTTGTTGTGTTTTGAAGGAGTGATGATGTCCAGAACTGCCCCACCGTGGCTCGTACTCGTAGTGTAGGGACGTAAACTTGTAAACTGGAATATTTTTATGTAGAAAATTATTAAAATTCACATTCAAATTCCTCCCTGAAGATTTAGGTAGTGCTAATAAGTGAGTGATTATGATCAATCATTGATTAAAATAGTTAATACTTTTAGGTTTTAATAACATTAAAGACAGAAGCTGATTTGCGGTTATTATTGTTGTATCATAAAAGTTTACTGTTGTGTGTTGACGTGTATAGTGGTGTATGTGATAAAGATGTAGAATCCTTCTTTTTTTCATATTAGAATGTTATAAAAAAACACTCTACAGTATGTATATGTATGTTAAGAGTACATTTGATTATAATTTAAAATAATAATACACTCTTAATCTGTTGTAACTGAATTTGTCTAGTTTTTTAAATACTTTATAATTTCAACTTTATAATAACATATTTTCTAAACACTATATTTGCACATTTATGCTATTAGAAACAAAAATTAGATGTAAAAGTATATTGCTTATTTCTGTAATAAATAAATTGTAAAAACAATGATTTATAATTACAAATAAAGTCCAAGTAATATAATATTTGATAAAAAATTAAATTATTATTTAATATCACACACCCACAGTACAATGCATTAAACATGTTGATATTTTAAGATGCTATTTTAATACGTTTATAATTTGATAAATCAGCGATTACATTAGAGAAACTTTCTTATTTGCAAAATGTTTCTTTGTGTTTATAAATTATTTGGTCCACATTACATGTTCTAAATAGTTTCTTGTTGTTCATGAATGTTATTAAAAATGATCAGGTTATGATATGATTTTATTATAATAGAAACATTCTAGAAGAATTTATATCATCATTGCAAAACAAAACAAATATAATAATATAAGATAAGAATATAAGGTTAACTTTAATAACATTGTATTATAGTTATAATAAACAATAAATGTACATTGATGCATTTCAAATTAAAAATATTAAGCTGTTAGAAACGTTATATCGACACTTAAATCAGTGTTTAACAACATTTGATTTAAAAGTTTTCACATTTATTTGTAGGTTTTACTCTCATGTGATGGAGAATCTGTTTTTTTTACCACCTGATAAACGCTCACTTCTGTCTGAACAGATTATTTACTGTCTATTTATTATTGATTAACGTAATACATGACTTTAGGAAATGGTCGTTTATGTGTGGGAATGAGTGGATAAAAATAAAGATTAACCAAAAAATAAAAATGATTTGATTTGATATAAGTTGTTTATTCTTTACTCGTATTTGCAAACAGATGTACGTGCAGTACAACTAGCTCAACTGTGCACAAAACTAAATCTGTTATCTAGTATTTATTTAGTCAGAACCAGTATTACTTTATGCACTTGATGTCAACGGTAGTAAATCGGTTAATGTGCAAAGGCTGTTTTTTTCAAGGAAACACACGTGTGTATAAAATAATAGTAAAAGTTTCAAAGTAGTCTTAAAGTTAAAAAGTTTGTTCTGCAAACAAATAGATTACACAAAAAGGCATTACATATCTTATTTCTATGTATTATATTCATACACTTTATTAATCAGTAGGAATAGTAAAAATGAATTACTCATTAACGTTTGATAATTCGTTTACTTTATCACGACACAATATGTTTACTGTCTTGTTAACGTTTAGCAGTAATGTAGAATGTAACACTCTATTAGAATCATTTGCATTATGATGGAACTTTGCACTTAACACTAATACGTTTTATATTCATCGATTAGATTCAAACATTAGATGCAACATTTTTCATACTCACGAATGATTCGAAATGATGTTTATTTATAGGTGTGACGCTCCAGCTTTTAATACGACACTAAAGCAAGTCAATAAAAGTTTAAATGGCAAATTCTTAATGTTACAAACGTCCGAGATGCTTTAATTTACGTTATATTTTTCATAACAATCGCTTATTAAGAAAACTCTCAGTATGGAAGTGGTGAAACTTTTATTATAAAAACATAAACAGAGTCCGAACAAACGAACTGTGTTTCTGTGTGTGTGTGTGTGTGTGTGTGTGTCATGCCGTCTCGGTGAGTTTAGAGTCCTGTAGTGGAAGATGTTTCTAATTTGGCTTTCGCCCTGGACTAAGGGAGAAATGATTAGAGAGGAGGAAATTGGAGGATTAAAATTGTCTGCTTGAACTTCCTGAGCCCCGTTCGTTCCCTCTTGGTGTAAAAGGACGTAAAGCCTTCGGGCGCTCGAAGAGGGAAAAGTCACAAACCCCAAAATCTACAGCAGGGGTTTATACTCAGGGGTCCTGAACACACACACACACACACACACACACACACACACACACACACACAGACACACACACAGACACACACAGATCATAAATCTATCATCTTTACGACACTTTCTGCTCTCAGTGACTCAACCAGTGAAGTGAAAGCAGTCGATGATGGAGCTTTTAAAAGTGCACATCTGAATCCATGCCTTTAAAAATGAGTTTGTATTTAGTAAAAGAAACAGCTTGACGTTCTGTTAAATAGATATCTAGGTGGTACACTAAACGGCTTGGTCGCGTATCGGTCAAGAAAAAGATATCATTAAAATTAAAAACAATAGTTTAAATTTTCTTTTTTATCTGGATCTTTTGATTGTGGTGCAACTCATTGCCATCCAAACGAGCTTCAGTGGGATTTTCCAAACACCTTGATGAACAAATAGTTTAAAAAAACTTGTAATTATTAATCTAATACTGGTAAAAAAATGTGTTAGAATGTATGAAAAGTCCATCTCGAACTTTTTTATTACACATGTACAGATGTACATGCCAAGGAAAACAAATCCTTCTTCGCATATCTCAGCTTGTATGGAAGTTGGGGTCAGAGGTGCAGAAAGGGTTAAGGGTCTCGCTCAAGGTCCCAACCGTGGCTGTATAGCAGAGCCTGGATTTGAATCTCCAATCTTCTGGTTGATCGGCCTAAGCGATAACCACTATAATCACTTTATCATTATAAATGTAGAACCATTTTGCAACCTGCACAACAAAATGAAACATTATACTCTATTTACTATTAATCGCGTCATCTTTATTTATACTTTATTCACTTTCTTTTGGACTGTTGGATAGAACGATGAGCTTTTCCTCAACTCTGCTGTGGAAAGAATTCGTTTTTCTTTCTTTTTTTGGATCCTCTCAGAACGTTCTCAGCCCGTACAGTTTAGTTTTTGTCTTTTTTACTTTGTAAACCAGAGGCTGTAAAATCCGTTCCGAGGTTGTCGTGGTGTCCTTTTGTGTCGTGATGTCTTATCTGCACAGAGAAAAGACTCGGACGTCCAGCATATGTTCTACATCAAGTCACATTTTCACATCTCACGTGCTTGCGGCAATTAATATTAAGATTTACTTCATACTTAAGGAGAATATTGATGACTTTAAACATTCTACAAAACAGTCACTTGGCACACGATTGTGTCGTTGGCTTGAGAACAAGAAAAAAAAATGTGGGAAATGAGACTTGGACCGAAGTTCTGCGTTAAAAATAGAGGAAGTGAGGAAGATGAAATCTGTGTTTCAGTTAAATGGTTCATCACAAAACTTTTATACCTTTTATTATGTGTGTTTTATATCTTGATGTTATGTCTAATTGAAAGGATTTACTTATGTGTAAGGCTTTTAACATTATGTTTTACATGCTAGGTCATATTCACGACAGAAAACAACAAGTTTCATCGATACACAAGTCACATCAAACGTACTCATTGACAATTTGGTGTCTTGGCTGCGAGTCTTTGGACTGTGGGGGAAAACCGATGTACACATAGTGAACGCATGACAGGAAAATGTAAACTCCACACTGAGGTAACACTTTAATATCTTTGATTTGTAATTAAAAAACGTACAAATTTGTCCTAACAAAAGTTAGAAATTATTTATATTGTTGTGTTTCTACACAACAAATTTGTCCGCCGCATTTCATACGTGCAGTGAAACACTTATAAACTCACACTAGGTGGCAGCGGTGAGCGAACGTACTCGGTGCAGTGGGCAGCCCTAACCACTGCACTTTGGGACTTCATGGGCACTTCGGTCCCGATTTGATCTATACAGCTAATTTATCAGACACTAAGTCTATGTGGTTGTGTTGCAGTTGTGTTACGGTGCCACTGTCAGCTTTCAGGTTGGTACGCATCACTCCGTGCTGTGGAATGAAGGGATCAATTGTGTCGGAATGGATGTGTGTGAAATCCCTGCAGTCTGGACTGGGTCAGCGGCGGCTATGTGAGAAAAGGATTCTTTTCTCTAGCCGGTATTTTCTAAGGAACGAGGAACGCCACTCTCGGCAGGGGGGCAACCCAAATCCTCAGCCCCCCACCCCTGCGCCTCAAACCCCAGCTCCCCCCCCCCAGCTCCCCCCCCCCTCCAATCTCACCCGGTCTCGGACTCTTTCGTCCTGTCTTTCTCACTGCCCTGGTCTTTTTTCTATCTCTCCTCACAGAGTAACGTGGCTACCGGCCAAGACAGCTGGTCTTTTGGTGCTCGTCCTGGTGTCGGTCTGCGAGGTTTGTGTTGTTCTGGATGACAAGTGATGGTGCTCACTTTAACGTTCTGTTACAAAGAGAAACGAAATCGGAAAAGTGTTTTATTCTGTAATAATTACATGCCGGTTATGGTTACAGGATAATCCTCACAATCTTCTTTTAAATCATTTCTGGAAAAGAATCTGAACTTTATAAAAGTCCTGGAATTTTTTTTATTTTCAATCATATTTCCGTTAGTCCGGGTTCTTCTTCTTTCTGTTTCAATAGAATTAGAATTATGACTCTTGTTCTCTTTTTGTTTTTACTCCGCTGTATTTCATGACGCTCCGCTGATGTGAAGATGGTTCCGTGCCGTGCCATGGCACCGTGCTGCTGATGGCAGCCTCTTCAGACAGTTACGGACCGCAGCACCACAGGATCTCGCCATGACAGCTTGGTTGCTCTTATCGTTCCTTCGCTGTCCTCTTCCGTTCCCTCTGAGTCGGTGTCGTTTGAGACCAAGTTAGGTGTAGGCCTATGGATCTGTATGCCCGTGCACGTAACGTGTACACCGTAAGAACCGGGTACTTTTTTTTTCTTTTTTGTATGGACGTGGAAAATTTTTTTTTGACACAGATTACAAAAACACCATCTGGTATTTGGAGGAGTGTATTTGTCTGTGTGAATGTGTGTGTGACAGTCTGTTTGACTATGTGTGTGTATATGTGTACATGTTGGGGAGGGTGTGCAGTAAGAAGTGAACCACATCACCACCCTACCCCCTACCCCCCACTTCGCCCCCGCCCAAAGTCTCTTCTTGGTCCCGAGCCACCCGCCACGATGCTGCCAAGAAAGGTGTCAGTCGCCGGTGAAGGGGAGGTAGGAGATGTGTGGTGTGTGTTTGTGGGTGTGTGTGTTTTTTCTTTTGCTGCTATCACTGGATGATGGCCAGTGTTATTAACTCATGGCTTCCATCTCTGCGTCGCCACGATCATCCCGAAGCTCCACCATAACAAATCCACAAACTCTGTGGTTTCGATCACATGTCTTCTCGACATTGTACGTGTCACAACCCTCCACGCTGGCGTCAGGGATGTCTGACTGAGAAAGAGAGCGCTGATTTTGCGCTGGCTCACACGACCGGGCCTCCACAATCACCGGACCTAAACCCAGTTGAGACGATTCGAGGCGGAAGACCGAAGGCAAAGCAGTCGACAAGTGCTCAGCACCTAAGGGAACTTTTTCAAGCAGTTTTGCGGAATATAACTAGCAGGTCGTGTTGACCAGGAACTTTTCATAATGATTTGGGGGTTAATGTAAAATATTCGGTTGTCCCTCGGCCAGATGTTTTTGCACTTAATGCGGTCCGAAATACTGTAGCGAAGTTTCAAAACCAATCACTAAATGAATAAATGATTCCGGCAAACACATTAAGACTGTCGCCTAATTCACTGACATGGTAGAGAGGATTAGGTATGATCATCTTTTTTTTTTTAGACGATTAATAATATCTGTAGGGCGGCACTAAAGAAGATCACACAGATGGCGGAGTGTTTATGTGTGTGTAGTGTGTGAGTGAGAGGCAACATCCGACAGATGTTTCAAAAAAACAGATTAAAATATGAGAAGGGCAACTCCGTGGTGGTTATCTGCAAACCAGCACGTATGTAGCGCGTCCCAATTCAGGGGTCCTGCCTCCTTCAGAAGCACGGGTAGGAACTGAAATGGCAACAGCCGACCTTTACGGCGGTCCTGTCCTGTTTACGTCCCGAGTTTACTAGTAAACAATTTAGTAATCATTTTATTAGTGGCCACTTGTGACTTTAAGCTCGGAGTCAAATTTTTCAGAGAGTCGACGGGTCACGACCGAAGTGCCCTTGAGCGAGGCACTAAATCCCCTAACTGCTTAACCCTAGGTGCCACGGAGATAGAATAGACGCTGCTCACCACTGCTGCCCCCTAGTGTGTGTGTAAAAAAAAGTGTTTCACTGCACGGATCGTGTTAAATGTGAATTAATTCTGGATCGGGATTAATTCTGCTGTGTGATCTTTTCTACTGTGGCTAAATGTTTATATTTTTTTCGGGGGGAAACTCAAGCTTATACCAACTTAAAATGAGGCAATGGGATCTGTAAATGCCCGTTAGGTTAATAGGCGTTCTTTCCAATTCTTATAGAGTAAAAAAAAGAAGACACTTGAACACAGGTCGAGCCAAATCAACCCCAAACAACTAACAACTCACCTCTTTACTGAACACTCTGAACGTCTCGTGTAAGCCGTTTGCTGTTAAGATGTTAATGGACGATGTTTGTTCACTCGCCGGATCATTTACAGTCTGAATCTCGGCCCTCGTCCTACCCCTCATCCTACCCCACTCGCCCCGTTCCACCTATCTCTAATTAGGTTGATTCAGAGGAGCGTCTGCTTAGCGGCGAGACCTCATTACTTATGCCTGTCTGGCAAAAGGGCACGACGTGACCCCGTGAAGCATCTCGCCATGTTCCACGTACAGGCGACGGGGGAGATGCTGACCTCTCACTCAGGGGTGGGGGGTAGGTGGGGGGCACTTAGCAGCTGGCTGGGGCATCACCCGAGGCCAGAGTCTCTGCTGCCACACACAACGGTGCTGTTACCCATCGCAGTCTCAATTTTAGAATTAAAGAGGTTAAAAGGGCACCGCAGTGAATCATCCGACGCGGCATGATCAGCTGAGTGATAGATTCCGGGGCTGTAAATTCTGGGTCGTGTCTGTTACCCCCGTGCACACTCCCACCCCCCTCTCATGCTCATTCTGCGGGCAGATTAAAGGCAGAGCCGGCTGTATCTAGAGGCCAAGCTGTCACATGCTTTTCCAAGGTGACCCCTGGCAAAGCTGGCAGCACATCTGTAGCCCTGACATATCCGCAGCCCTCCGGGACCCTAGTGGCTCCGGATGCTGGCAGGGAGGCCCTAGCATGGCGTCCGGCCGCTCTCCTTCTGCAGTTTGCCATAAGCGCTGCTAGAGGGCAAAGGAAGCATGGCTGGAATATGCTGTGGGACCTGAGCACAGAGGTTCATCATTTAGAGTCCGTCTGCTTGACCGTAGCTGTGTATCATGTCCTGATTACAGCTATCAAAGTGTGATCGATGTGACGAGGACTTTGTCCTATTTGTGTTCGTCTTTTAGAGAGAATACCAAAAAAATAATTACAAAAGTGTACACGTGCGTGCTGTTCATTTAAGATGAATCAATATTCCCCTTCAAACAGTAGAGGGCACTGTTCGCTATTTAGCTTGCCTGGCTGACGGCACCTCACAACGTTTCTTTGTTGAGGAAATGCCCAACATTGCCCAAAGTATTCGATCGTTGCATATACAGTACGAGATACGGGCAGCATTATTTGGCATAGTTCATCCTACCTCTTGTGTAGGGCAGTTTGGCTGAGTGGTTAAGCTACTGGGCAACAGATCAGATCAGAAAGTTGTCGCCGAGCAACAAGGTCTTCTGTTGTCATTGTAAGTCGCTTTGGGTAAAGCCGTCTGCTAAATGCTGAAAATGTAAATATAATTCCATTACAAAGCGGTTGGTTTTCTTTACCGGTTTCCCAAGATACCCGGGTATTAACCGGGAGAACATACAAACTTCGCACAGAAAGCTGTTAATCAGAAGGCGCGGGAACGGCAGCCCCTAGTGGGAGCAGCCGGAACCAAACCGTGACCCGTCTATGGGCATCGTGACCCAAGACGAGTGCAAACGGCACGCTTGTGTCATCACATTATTCACTGGAGTATCTCCGGGCCTCTTGACTGAAATGTATCCACCGGGTCCAGCTGAAGAACGTAAGGAGGTTAAAGTTGCCTAATAGTGATCACAGATTTTCTTGCTTGGGCCGCTGGCCAGTGTTCGAAAGTTCCAACATGGTCTGTAGAAGGTGATCCTATTGTCTGTTTAAGTGGAGACATCCTCCCGCAATCAGCGCTGCCAGCCGGGATCGTCTTTTCCCGCTGATCTAAGCCTCCCAGCAGTCAGTGCAGGACCGATGTAGCTCTTAATTGCTTCCATCCTTCAGTGCTTGGGTGGGCTTTCGCTGCAGCGTGGGGCTCCTCCGCCGTCCATTAATACCACTTTATTTGTCAAATCCAGTGACTCACCGCGCAAAAGTGCAAGCGTGCTTCAAATTTATATCTGAATTTCGGATGTTCGAGATGAAAGTGGCTGTAAACCGGACGGACCGGCTTCACGTCTGGACCGCTCGTTGTGTAGACGTCCTGCGAGAGTTGCTGTGTGGAAGGTGGACCTTGTGGGTCAAAAACCGCCCGAACCTACACGGCACACTTGTGGTTTCGTGTTCCTTATCTGTAAACGAACAGCACTCCGAGGCAAAACCGAATCCAATTTTATGTTTCTAAGCTTTTTAGGTTCAAACGTTTAGTCATAAGGCCCTCGTAATGCACTCATAAGCTAACCCTACCCCCACCGTGTACCCCCGGAACACCACTAATGAAGAAATATTTAATTTGACTTGCTTTTAAGGAGCAGTTGGATCTTACTTTCATTAACCATTCCATCCTGGTTGGGGTCATAGTGGTTTACAATTCACTCAGGATCACCGGGTACACAGGCGTCCCCGTCTCTATCGCAGGGTTTTGGTTATCGAACCATTGAATCATCGACCCGAGATCTCACCAGATAACATTTTCGGATGTAATCGAACTAGTTTTATTACTTTCTATACTAGTCCACAGAGGTAGTATTAGGGGATGGGATTAAATCTGTGCTTATGCAGTACCAATAATAAGACCGACGGCACTTATGTCATCCACAGTCCCAACACAATGCATAATTATACTTATTTATCACGAAGTCTCGACTAATCTCCTCGAAAGCTCAGTTCTGTCTCTCAGGACTTACAGAACCACCGGCTTAAGCCAGCATTTGGATGCAGGCCATCATTTGAATTATATCTCCTGAAGCACACTGCAGGAGTTCATTTCTGCAATGTAGGTCCCTCTGAGTGTTTACTCGAAGCCTTAAATGGTGAATTATACCATAAAAGGACGTGTTTCTGGATGTACGGACTGTCCTCCTTCGTCTGTCTTCATGCAGAACGTATCGTTTATTATTTTTTGTACTGCAGCTTTAGGGGAGTCGGTTCTATCCGGACGTGGTTAAGTGCATGTTCGGTACAGGTACTGGCCGTGCAGGTGCAGCGCGGGAAACGGTCGAGGCTGAAATGTGAGCCGGCTGCAGGAGACCAGCCCTGATGGTCGACTGGGAGCATTAATGAAGCAGATTAGATATCCGTGTATAGAGAGGAAAGAGAGAGACGAGCGGGAAAGCAGCATGAAAGGAAACTCTCACTCCGAACATTACAGACTTTAGTCTGATTCGTTCAGGTGGGAGGAAACACAGAGACGCGGTGGAAATGGATGAAAACAATCCGGAACAATAAGGAGGGATAAAAAAAATACGAGCCGGGGAGGTTAAACGGTCCATAAATGACAATCTGTGCTTGTATCCGTTCCATCTGGAGAACCCGAAGTTGCTCCTTTTAGTGACTGGCTAGTGATAATTCCTGCCTAATGTTAGCGTTCTCATTTATACATATTAAGTTCATATGTTTATATATTTATTTTTCTCGGTTGTGGACTATCTTGTGGACTCTTATCATCTATACTATCCATACTGGACTGTCTCGCATTTATTTATGTATATTTCATTCATAGCTTTAAAATCACATTTTGTTTGTACTTTATATGCAGGGTTCTTTAAACGTGTTTTTTTTCTCTCCAATTGACCCACGTTTGGTCCATTATGTACTGACCCCGATGTACTAGACAACACAAACCCGAAGCAACGCCAAACAAAAACATGTACAAGTTACAAGATGTTACAGAAACCCGTGCCATCCAAGTTACAAAAGTGTGTGTGGCTCAGTACGACTGCACTCGGCACGAGGCCGTGTAGATTCAGGAGGTCGTTACGTTACATCAGTGTTTAAACCCTATTACAATAAACGAAGGGACTAATGCTGACCAGTTTTCTGTTTGCACTCGGTACCATCTGCTGGCTCATGAGGCGGAATGTGGGCACGAAGCTCCTGCCATCATAAACCAACTGAATTAGAATATTATCATTATTATTATTATTAAGACTAAAGACTAATTAATACAGTTTCCTAGATTAAATTTCCATAAATAATTCCACCTTGCAAATTGCGAAACACTTTGTGACATGAAAGATGCAGAGAGAGAGAGAGAGAGAGAGAGAGAGCACACATTAGAATATGGCATTATTATTAGCTATGCAGTGTTAAACTTTGCCGAGTTTAAGACCAGGACCTTCGCCAGATGGCGTATTTGCTCTCGTCCCGCTCGCCCGATTCCCCGACGCTGCCGGGGCTCCCGAGCACGGTGTCAGATACACGCTACAGAAAAAAAGCACAACTGCGGATTGCTTTTCACTCGCCGCTTGTATCGAACCCTCCGCAACCCCCCCCCCCCCCCCCCCCCCCCCCCCCCCCCCCCCCC
>JAOTRQ010000003.1:2377917-2389319 GCA_028565875.1 Hoplisoma paleatum | reverse complement strand
GTGTACAAGTGTGTAAAAGTGTGTAGGCGTGTGTACAAGTTTGTAAGACTGTGTGTACAACAGTGCGAGAGTGTGTAGAAATGTGTAAGAGTGTGTACGAGTGTGTACAAGTGTGTAGGACTGTGTGTACTACAGTGTAAGAGTGTGTACAAGTGTGTAAGACTGTGTAAGAGTGTACAAGTGTGTAAGAGTGTGTACGAGTGTGTACAAGTGTGTAGGACTGTGTGTACTACAGTGTATGAGTGTGTACAAGTGTGTAAGAGTGTACAAGTGTGTAAGACTGTGTGTACAACAGTGTAAGAGTGTGTAAAGACTGTGCACAAATAAGAGTGTGTAAGTGCATGTAAGACTGTGTAGGAGTGTGCACTTGTGTGTATATCTGTGTGCACGAGTGCGTAAGAAGGTGTACAAGTGTGTACAAGTGTGCACAAGCGTGTGTACGACTGTGTCTAAGACTGTGTAAGAGATCCTGTTACTAATGATTGCATTTAACACACTCGTACACACTTTTACACGCTTGTGCACACTCGTACATACCTGTACACACTCTCACACACTCGTACACACACACATACACAAGTGCATATAAACTTTCTATCTATTTATTTGTTATATCTAGGTGAAAAGTGCAGCGGTTCTAGAGGTGTAAAGAGAAGCCAGACTGTGTGTGTGTGTGTGTGCACGTGTGTGTGCACGTGTGTGCACGTGTGTGCCCTGCACTGGAACAGCTGGCCGGCCGTTATTAAATGCCGCCTGTCCTCCCGAGTCCTGCTCCGATCACCGCTGTGATTAGTGGGCATCCGGTCTGTTCCTCAACCTCTGCGCCGGAACCCGAGACTCGCCCCGGACTCCAAACACCACCGAAAAAGAAGTGCGGGGTTATGCTAAGATAGGCGCGGCGGGGCGGCACGGTAGCGGGCGCGGGGGTCGGTGAGGCTGGGCATATCCACCCGGGTAAGCTGATAAATATTTAAGGGCTTTTAGAGCCAAAGGATGGGAGCTACTCATCTGGGCTTCTTAATTAGGATGCATTCTGCTCTAGTGCCCCCGTGCCTGCCGTACCCAGGGAGACGACGGGTACAGAGCGCTGCCCAGACCTTCATCCCAAAGAGAGAGAGAGAGAGAGAGACGGGCGACGAGTGGCTGGCAGCATCTGCAGGGTGACATTAAACATCACCAGATGCTGTGAGCATATTGCCGGATGAGGTGCGAGGCTTCGCAACAGAAGGCCACACTTTCATTCTTCCCGTCTGCTTTTATTTATTTTTCTTTTCTTTTTTCTCTCGTTTCGTTTATTTATTCCCCCGTAATCACAAAATCCCTTCAAACAAACGGCGCAGGCGCGGCGCGGATCTACGGTAAACAATCACAAACAGGTAACTGAAATGAAAAAAAAAAAAGAAACGACACTGTTAAGGACCCAGGAGTCTTGTTGCCTTGTGCGAGGTTGCCGTAGTCTGGCGGTTACATGACCGGGGCTTGTGGACGGAAGGTCGACAGGTCACGACGAGGGGAACTTTTAACCAATAAAACTGTCCGCACGGCTGCCCTTTAATGTGTGTGTGTGTGCGTGATGGGTTCGCGATTAAGGTTTCAAGCCACACTTCCGCCGCGGTTGGGCCCCTGAGCCAGGATCTAAACCCTCATTGGATCAAAACGATGTTCTGTCATAAATGTGAACCGCCTCGGATAAAAACGGCGTCTGCTAAAGATTTATGCAAATTTCGGTTAAATTTAAACGTATAAATGTTAAAAAGTACAGTGACGATGTTCTAAACGTCACCCCGGTGATGCCGCGCTGCGATTTACCTCCATCAAGGTTAGACCGTGCGCTCAGGAACGTTAAGTGGCAATAATAACAACTAACTGGCTGTGGTCCGAAGACGCCACGTTGACTGCGCGCGCGTTAGACCTTGAGCCAGGACGAATCACGTGACCTGCGTTCACCTGCCGTGTCACGGACGGAACCACGAGTGCAAACATGACCTTAAATCTTTAATAATTAATCCTCAGGAGGCGGACTTTGAGACCTTGCGGTGTCACTGACGCGCGGCGCCGTCCCGTCGTCCCGCTGTACTCCAGCTAGAACGAGGGGTGTTTCTCCTTCCCCCTCGTATGGCAGCGAAACCGTGAAAAAATGCCGCGTCAGCACCTCATAAATCGACTCCTCTTCCATATTACCTTTTAAACGTAAACGCGCAGCCGCACCGCGTCGTGTCCCGGATCGGCCCGGCCCGGCCGTCTTTCATAAACGATACTGTCGGAGGGGCTACGTCCTGCCTGACCTCCGTTATTTAGGAGCCTGTGGAATGCAAGAGCGGCACTAGACGAACAGTCGGAGCCAGCCACCGTCACACCGTCACACGCTAAATCACGGCCCGTTGCCGGGAGAGGACTCGCGGCAACCTGATTGGATGCTCTAGATAAATCTCCGCCCTGTCAGCCGGGGTTTTGATCCCAGCCAGAGCCGCTGATGCAGGATGCCTTGTGATTTTCGGGCCTCTGGGCTGTCGGGAGACATAAAGCAAACGCCGGTGTAATAAAACCCGGCACCGGGTGCGAAACTCTTACGGTTCGTTTATTTATGAGCGACGGTTTAACGAAGACGCAACGAAGAACTTTTTAATTCGTCTCATTCGCGGCTTTGTCTCGATCGGGAACGCCTTGCTAATTCAGACGGAACGATGCCGCGAGTATCGTTACGAATCGATATTCGTATCGCCGAACTCTTTGACGATGAAATCCCTGTTCACTTCGAACAGCAACAGCAGGAGGCGCTAGTGATACATCGCTTCACACTCGGTGCAATCCCGAATTCTTTACTTTTGCGTTTTTCCCGCAATCGTCTTCTATCCGAAGCGACTCGCGAGGGCGACGGAGGAACCGTTTTGAGAAATTTGAAGGTTAAGGGGCCTTGCTCAGGGGCCCAACAGTGGCAGTGACAGTGGGGCTTGAAATTGTGACGTTCTGATCTCTCTACCCCTGTACCTTCATCACTAAGCCTTAACGGATGCGGTTCATTATTATTATTATTAAATTCATATCAAATAACAAGAAATGCTTTTTCTTTATTTGTTGCCTAGCAACAAAAACTTTATTTACACATTTATTACATCATAATTAACCATTTGTGTCCAATGTCATGCTGTTAAAGATCGTATTGTGGGCACAGTATCGCGTATCGTATCGTGGGTCGAGTGTATCGTGACGTCCCTGTAAGAAAACATCCATCTGCTCTCTGCATGTCTTCCATCGCACGACCCTCCTATTTATCCAGGCATGGAAACAGACGCTATGATGCACTCCTTCGTCCATCCCAGCGGCTACGAACGCTGCCCAGGCACATAATGAGTGAATAATAGCAACCGTTTATCTCTTCATCATGACATCTAGTTAGTAGGGGGGATATATTACGTCGCAGATAAACATTTAGACCTCTGAGTTGAAATTGGACGCGGAGCAGCCCTTGTAGGCTGTTCACGGCGCTACGGTGATCAGTACCTGTCGATTGCGGTCCAAGAAAGGAAGAAGCGGTGAACACGGCTGCACAGGGCTGCACGCGGGTGCTAGGTGTGTCTAAACGTGGTACGGTCAGGAAGGGCATCCACAGTAAACACAACAGGGACGCTACTTCGGAATCGAATCAGCAGCAGTTCCACGTATTCATCTTCTTATTTGAATTTCGTGGAAGCCAGAGATTGTCCACAACATAACCTGGGTTTTATTTTTAAGCGGCGCATTAGGAAAACTCCCACACCAATGTGTAACAGTCGATCTCCTAAACCACACAATCCTGACCCACTTCCTATCCAAGAAAAAAAAGAAAAAAGAAAGTGTTTCCCGGCTCCCCCGAAAACGAGCCCCGAGCAGCGGGACCAGCGCCGCGAGCGACGGTGCGAGCCGGTGGGCGAGACGCGGCCCACCGACGGGCTCCGTGGCACATGGGCAGTAAAGCTATGGAATGTGTAATTAAAAACAAGCCAGCACAAAGCTCTGTGTGTGTGTGTCAGTGGTGGAGAAAGAGAGAGAGAGAGAGAGAGAGCGACACACACACACACACACACACACACACACACACACACACACACACACACACACTCACAGAGGGCCAGGTTAAGCTTGCATTACAACTCATGAATCTTTCAAGCCACCCAGCCTACTCATCCAGCTCAAAAAGTGCACAAGACCAGAAAATGTATTTTTTCCTCTCTCCCCCGCGAAATCTTCTCTCTCTCTCTCTCTCTCTCTCTCTCTCTCTCTCTCTCTCTCTCTCTCTCTCTCTCATCGTTGCGTATACCTCTCACTCTTCGTTTTTTTTCTCCTCTTCTAAGCGCTACCCTGCAAAACCGAGATAGCGCTTCAATTTTAAAGGACCTCTGGTAGGATCAGGGAGTAGAGTGATGTTTAAAAAAATAAAATAAAATAAAATGTGCACGCAGAAAGAAAGAAAGAAAGAGAAAAAAAAAGGCAGACGGTGTAGAATGTGAGCCGTTGTGCGAGGAGTTTGCCCGCCAGGCTTTCGCCCCTGACCTCTCTGCACCGGCGCTGTGGCGTCGTGTTCGGGAAGGCCTGGATAAGCGGGCGGCTTCATGCACGCTGAGCCCGGGGGGCCCGGAACGTCAGGAGCTGAGGACCTCTGCACCCGGAAATGCTTACGGGATCCGATCTTTCACACAGCCCGTCTCCCACGGACTCGCCGAGACCCGTTTTATCTCCGGTTGCTAGGATAACGGCTCTTAAGCTTCCAGCAGTCGGGAGGCCTGCCGGGCGCTTTTCTTGCTCGGAGAATGCCATGTTGGGTTTGTTTTTTAATTTTTTTTGGTGGTGGTGGTGGTGGTGGTGGTGTGTGTGTGGGGTGTGTGTGTGTTTTGTATAGTAATACTATACGTGTGTGTATGTGTGTGTGTGGTTATTTCAGAACCGATTTCGAATCATGGCTAGGGATGGACAAGTAGCTGTACAAATAAACAACTGTTGTCTTCCGTAGTTTGTATTTATTATTAAAACGTTTTTTTTTATTTCTCTTTCTGTTTGACTGTTCGAAACATATGAGAGCAAGGCACACAGTAACACCCTGAACGGGGCACCAGTCCATCGCAGTTTTTAGTTCTGACTGGTAAATACTGTCCTGGAGTCTGAACCCGATCCGTGCTGTGAAATACATACTAGTGATACACTTATATAGACCAGGGGGCAGCACCGAGCATACAAGTCTCGGGGACCCCCTGCAATGAAACGATCACGACTCGCTGTTCAATAACCTCCAGGACTTTTGGCAACCCTCCTATTTATCCCTACAGCACAAGGATTCTGTAATAATTACCGGCCGGCCGGCCATGTGAGAGTGACTACACTTAACACCTGAACGGGTCACCGGTCTGTCTGAACAGAGGTAAACACACACGACAGACGCACAGACAGACAGTGAGGACAATCTCCAAATCTCCAATTCACCTGACCGCTTTATTTATTTATTTTTGGACTGTGGGAGGAAACCGGAGTACCCGGATGAAACCCGTGCAGTCACAGGGTCCCAAAAACAATGATGCTCGCCAAGAGGCGACGGTGCTGAACCACTGAGCCACCGCCGTCCCTCCCTGTAATGTTTAGCTGATTGAAAGTAACTCTAAATTAACGTGAAGGACTTTGCTCATGGGTCCAACGGTGTTGTGGCTTCGAACGGGCCACCTTCTGTTTACCAATCCAGTATTTTAGCCACTCAGTTCTTCATACGTGTGTTTGTGTTTTTTTAATTTGTTTTATTTTTTCTGGGTAACGTTTACTGATGTCCTGAAGTCCGCGGAGAGCCCCGGCGCGGCCGCTTCGCCGGCGAGATTACGAAGACAAAGGATGTAAAGTTAGTCGTCAGTGTGTCGAGTATTAACGGCGGGGATGAAACAGATAAATGAACAGCATGAGAGGCTCGTCAGAGCTGCGACTGACGGCTCCCCCGTCTGGATTAAGTGGACTCCTCCTGTTCCTTTGTGCCCGTCTCCCCGGCAGCACAATCGCTCCGGAGTCGCCCGGCACAAGTGCGAATAAACCCTTCCGCCGCGGCCACTTTTTTACTCTCCATTCTTCAAGTCCACGGCGAGACACGCCGGCCTGTAATTACGGCTTCCATTCAGCCCGGGGCCCCCAGACGTCTCTACCATGTCAGGCCCTAACAAAGCTGGAGGGGGGGGGGGGTGCCCACTTTAATGAGAGTGCCACGTTAAAGTCCGTCTCTGCTGTCCGCCACCACCACCCCTGCCATCGTTACACTGCCGTCTCAACGCACGTATCTCAGCCCACGGGCTCCGTCAGCGTGCTCGCCACAATGAAAACTGCAGTCGTACCCGAGACCGGAAGGGGACTGGCAAGACCGAGGCGGGCGAGCCGGGGAACCCATGAATGAAACAGATAAATGAACAGCATGAGAGGCTCGTCAGAGCTGCATGTCTTTGGACTTTGGGAGGAAAATTGACCCCACCCCCACCCAGTCCTCGTCCTCGTCTTCTTCTTGCTGCCTGATAACAGTTCAACCCACGAAGCCGCAGTAAAATGTTCAACTCTTTACGTTCTTGTCAAATCTTGTCCCCGAATAGCGCCGGTTTAGCATGTGCGCTCACCGCCGCCCCCTAGTGTGTGTCAGCGTGCAGCGTTTTTACTGCACGGATCGGGTTCGATGTTCGAGGATTTCATTCATGTTCATTCCTCTGCGTGTACAAAGCACAGACGATGATCGATGCGTTTTCAGCGTCGCCTCATCACGTAACTAGGAAGACGTAAATATTCAGTGACATCATAGTTTTATATTTTCTGACCAAATAAAATAAAAATAAAAACGTTTTTCTTCAGCGGTTTGGATCTGTGTGTGGATGCTTTACAGCAGCATTTAATCCAGCTCGGGATGAGTCTCTCTCTCTCTCTCTCTCTCTCTCTCTCTCTCTCTCGAACCTCACACCGAACCTGCTGTGGGCCCCCGGGGGACCCAGAGGTCACGACGAAGTAGACAGGAGGAACACACACTTCTGTGGGGGTGTAGAACGTTCAGGAAGGGCAGCTGTAGTTGTCGGGGTGAGAGGGCACAACTAGGAGAAGATGAAGGATTCGCCACAGGCGGAGCCACACAGGAAGCACATCACAGTCAAAACCACCCAGAAGGAGGAAAATAAATAAATAAAATCTTTTTTTTTCTTCTTCTTCTCTCTTTCTTTTCGGATCGTTTTCCCCCGTGATACGTCGCTCCGAGCCCACCGCGGGACCCCTCACTGAGAGGTCTGCTCCAAAATTTCTGCGCTCTGGGCCACACGGAAGTGCCCGGGAAGAGCTGCTAACGTGGTCGTCTGGGTCTGCGAAGTATCCGAATGTACGGCGCCGTTTAAAAGCTCCTCGAGACGAGGACGAGAGAGAGAGAGACGAGAGAGATGAAAGAGAGAGAGAGACGAGAGAGGAGAGAAAGATAGAGACGAGTGAGACAAGAGAGAGAGGAGAGAGAGGAGAGAGAAAGAGAGAGGAGAGAAAGAGAGAGACCAGAGAGAGAGAGAGAGCTATCTACTACCTACCTGTCTGTCTGTCTACTACATATGTATCTGTCTATATAATACCTGTTTATCTGTCTACTAACTTTTTGTCTGTCTACCACCTACCTGTCTGTCTAACTACTACCTACCAGTCTGTCTGTTTACTACCTACCTGTCTATCTCCGCAGTTTATCTTGTATATCTTATTTATATATCTTCACTTATCAATGGCACTCGTTTGTGTCTATTAGCAGCTGCTTATTCACCTTCTAATTTGTCCTTGTTGGACCCCTGAGCAAAACTCTCATCCCTCAATCGTTCATGTTCTTAACCCCCTCCCCCCTCCATGGGACCCGTTGATTGACACAGACGACGGTACAGAAGGACATGTGGTAAGAATAGCCACGGTAGCACCGTAGATCAGGGGTTCAGAATGCCGCCGGCTCGTGTGACGCCGTGCTTCTTCCTCCCGTCACCGCGGCGCTTCTCTTACCCTCAGCTAACCTTTCGAACCGGAGAACACAGAACCGAGCGCACACGTGTACACACACTCACAGGGACACACACACACAGCACGTTCAGCTCTGATAATAAAAACGCTCCTGTAGTGCTTCATTCAGACTCACACGTTACTCACGAGTTACGAGCACCGGGTCAGTGACGAGGTCACACGGGTTTCACACCGCGAACCGATCTGGGTCGGCACGGCACTGACAGAACCAGGCAGGACGACTGTATGTCAAAGGAACAGGTGGCTTACTGACACCGCGCTCAGTTTAGTGCAAGCCGGGGGACCGGAGTTTATGACATATGTGCCACCGAGGATGCTATTTCAGTTCGGGGTCGGTATACTCGTACCTTCAGCACACACACATACACACACACACACACGATGACACACTTAATCCATAATATTCAATATCACGTCGGTTCCACCGTTTTCCACCCTAGAACAGCTTCGAGTCTTCTGGTGACGTCTGTCCACCAGGTTCAGGAGTGTCTTCATGTTCATGGGGATACTTTGACCGTTCTTGGATGCAGACGTTCATCTGTGATGTCACAATACTGATCTCGGTTACGGGAAGTGTCCCGGCTCTCTCGGTCTCTGTTCTAATTCATCACCATGGACCGTGGAAATGTTTAGAACTCCTGATTGTGTATATATGTGTGTGTATGATTGTTGATATGTTCGGTAATGATTGTTCGTCCATCAGTTATCTAGTGTTACCAGCGCTTAATCCTGTTTAGGGTCATGGAGGGACACACACACAATACACTCAACACCTGAACACCAGACCGGTCTATTTCAGGGATCACACACACACATACACACACACACACACGCACACACCGACTACATGTGATTGTGGCTGGCACTGTCGCCTCACAGCAAGAGGTCCCGGGTTCAGTTCCCCTGGTAAACATCATAAAAGAAAAATTATAATTTAACAAAGTTAAATACTTTTGGCCACTCAGGCGGTTTGTGTGACCCCGTTTACATCTGATGGAACAAACAACCTCTAGAGACGCTGCGTCCTCATATGAGGACGTTACATTTCTGGTTCTCTACACCATTCGACCTAATTTTCTTTAGCCTCATATGGACACACTGCCCGTACCACCTAGTGGTCATATGACAACATAATACGCAATAGATTGAACACAAGAGGGCGACAATCCCACTAGAAAGTTTCTACAGTCAGTCCAGACAAAAACATGAACCATGTAAAAATACTAATCACATTTTATTTTCAAAAGTGATTATTTATGTACAATAACATGATCACTTTTGTTTATTTATTCTAATGTTTACAGTTTCAATCAAACAGTTTTGTTCTTTGTTATCCAATTGTGTCTTTATTTTAGACCTGCTGTCTCCATACGAGGACATTGTTCATGAAGCCGTTTTTAGAACAAAACAATGACAAAATATAATTTTTATGCTTGTTAGGTCCTACTAATCACAAATAGCTAGACGAAATAAACAACGCACATCAGGGAAAAGTCTGGATCTCAGGAGGTTAAATAAAAAATAAGAGATATGAATACTATTGAGTGTTGGTATGTAAAGACCTTATAATAAATAAACACATGCCAAACATTAAAATGACAGACTTAATATGCTATCAATAATGCACCTCGAGTAAACAGGACATCTGAAGGAGTTCTGTGTTGGCTGCTAACAGGACATTACCTGGTCCTAATGGCCAAGCTGTTCGGACCACCCCCCACCCCCCAAATCCTACATAATAATCAATCCGGCCGGTGTAAACGTTCCACGAGCCGACAGTGACGCTGAGATCCGAACCCCCTCATCTCAGCAGTAGTGGTCATGATTAGTTTTTCTGAAGCGATACCTGGCAGTTGGCGCCCAATCTGACACACACACCGCCTGTTCCAGCTCCATCAGCGTGCTCGGAATTGTTCAGATGACGACTGAAGCGGGGTAGGGGGACGCTGGGCCGACTGTCAGACAGAAACATGTTGGCAGGAGCAGGGATGATGGTGGCGTTGGTCACCTGACCTGTCGGCAAAAGGGGAGAAAAAAAAACCTCAAACAAAACAAAAAACATGATGCATCTTCATGTTCGGTTTCTCAAGGGCCTCAATTAATTTAAGTGCCACGCTGAAGTCCCATATTTCAAGCTTTCTGCTTTTGATAAATGCTCGTGTAGAATAATGGATACGTTAAGCGTGCTGGCTTTACAAAAGTCTCGAGATAAAGTGCTGAGTTGTGCACTTTGTGATGTACAGAAGAGTTTGAAAAGATTGTGATGGTTTTGAAGATTTTTAGATCCAGACGAATTAGGACAGTATATGAAAAGTACATAAAACTTCACCCTAAATCACAAATCACTTCGTAATCATTTTTTTTGGGGGGAAAGCAATTGATCTGAGAGCTAAACATCATTTCATGTCTTAAAAATAACCCATGCAACACATCCCACAACCCAACAGTACACAGAATAAAATGTTTAGGGCTCTGAAGTTATATTTACTAAAGAAAATGACGGAGATGATTTATTTTAAGTTTATTTTCCCCCAAAATATTGGAATACTGAGAACATAACATAAACCAATGCCATGAGACGACACAATGAGCTTGTCCTGAGTACTGAAGAGTTTACTTTTAACCAACAAGCCTGAATTTGCAAATAAACACAGTCATACAACTCATATAATCAAACTAGTCATCAATAATATCAATAACAATATTTCTTCCCAACACATTGAGTTTGCAGATTTTTTTTGCACACCGTTCATAAATCAAAGATCTACTGCAAAAGTAAGTTGGTCATCGTATTCTGCCTGGACGGTGACGCTGTTAAAGACTGAAACGGTTTTAAGAACAGACATGAAGAGCAAATGATGCACTTTGTTAGTTAAAAAGCTTTAAACTAAACAAAGCTTAGTTTGCCAGCTTTTATCATTTAAACCGTAAATCAGCCTGAGCTGATGAAAATCATTCTTAAACCAGACAGAACGATGTACTCTAGCATCACTCTAGCTATCTCAGCTCTGGGGAAATGATTGCAGACCCGAGGCGAAGACTTTCCACAGGTTCATCCGCATCTTCCTTCCAAGCGATTTGTAAAGCAGCTAAAAACACGAACAAATCTCAGGACGCAGAATCGTAGCGTGTCAAAAAACCTCCCTCGAGGGATGTTGTGAGTGTCATCAATGGTCCCTAGTAGTGCTGGATCAAAGGTTTTATCATAGTATTGTAATATTTAATTTGTCCTTTCGACTATTCTGACACCTATATGTTATATATACATATGACCCTATATTACAGGGTCACCAACCTTTTTGAAGCTGCGGGCTACTTTTGGGGTACCAACTAATGCGAAGGGCGACCAGTTTGATACACACTTGTGACGTCACAATAATAATTAT
>JAOTRQ010000003.1:2337661-2359841 GCA_028565875.1 Hoplisoma paleatum | reverse complement strand
TATATATAGAGAGAGAGAGAGAGAGAGAGAGAGAGAGACAGACAGACAGATAATAGATAGATACTAGACAGATAGACAGACAGACACACTTAATGTGTAAGCACTCCATTTGCCATCACGAGGTCGGTATGTGCCGGTCACATCACGCCAGGCCTCAGCGTCTCTCCCTGAAAGGTAAGCAGTGTGCCAGCTGAGCCAGGTGTGCCCGTGCCCACGACTAAATTATGTCCTACCCAGGCGTGTTAGATGCCACGCCAGCAAGAAATTTAAATATTAAAACGAGCGGATTACTTTTGAGTATTATTCCTGATTTCGATTCTGAGATTTCATGTCCTTTTATACCTCATATAAAAGACGATGTGTGTTCGTCAAGTTCAGGATCGTGGGCCAAGACGTGGGGTGGGCAGGGGGGGGGGGCACGAATCATGAGATAGAAACCAGACCTGTAAACATGGCGAATAAACATTAAAGTGTATAACGGTAATCATTCCTGAGACTGATGAGATGACTGATGTGGTGTGTGTGTGTGTGCTTGTGGTTGTAAAATGTTATGCTGGGTGGCAGTGTTGGACAATATGATTCAGACTGGAGGATCAAGGATAACACATCAGTGGTAAGTGCGTGTGTGTGTGTGTGTGTGTGTGTGTGTGTGTGTGTGTGTGTGTTTGCATAAAAAGCACAAGTGGTACTTTGGGGCTGTAAAAGCATTGGGGATTCTTCTGTACAGCTGTGGGCATCCATTCCTGATTCTCCCACAGTGCACCTGTGCAGTCACGGCGTCTCATTAGCATTTTATTTTCCATTTATAATAAAAACAAAAACATTTTCAGTTTTATTTATTTATTCGTTGGGGTCGTAAACTTGGGTGAGAATCCAGATGTTTAACTTTGTGTTTCGATCAGGTTCTCTGGATCATCAGAGCTTAGATCAATTCTGACAGGCAGTGATGGGCTGCAGTGGTTAAGGTACTCAGCCGGCGATCAGAAGGTCACTGGTTCTAACCCAACGACCACCAAGCAGCCACCGTTGGGCTCTCGAAAAAGCAAAAACCTTTAACACTCGAAAACAAAAACAAACACCATGTTTTCAGATGGCGTGATCAGAACCGAAGGCTTAGAGGAACTGAATCTGTTCTCGGGCGCCACTGGATCATCGTACTAGATTAAAAAGGCAGCCACAGATGCATGATGGGAGCGTACACCATTGATGAGGTAGGCGAAGGGCCGACACACTGCAATACCTCAACAAAACCTTCGACGCAGGAAGCGATTCATCATAACATAGCGGGAAGATATTGGCGCCATACTGAACCAATTAAGACCAGGGTCTGTTTCATCATACTTCATAATGTAGGCCGAGAGGCTCCGGAGCGTGCTACGCTGCCGTAATTGAATTTTGATTAAACACACATGCCGCGTGACCCTCCACCGCTACGACGGGCGCTTGGATCTTGGACCTGCGTCCAAGTTTTTTTTTTTTTTCCTAGTGGAGAAGCTTTTTGCCAAAAACGCAGGACGTGTCTTTAGATGAGGGGAGGAAGGAATCAAAAATGAAAGAAGTTTTGGGAGAAGGTACGAGGCGATGAAAATTGAGGTGAAATCAGAGCTCGGCCGCAGAACAAAGATCTCTCTGTGCTCCTCAGGGTCTCTCTGGGCGTTTCCGCGGTGGACCGTTCGCCAGGTCCTGCGGAACATTTCTGCAGCTCGAACGCATTTCTGGAGGTGACGGAGGCTGTTAATGCTGAGTCATGGAGTGTTAGAGAAGAAGCATCGTGTACTACACACACACACACACACACAAGTAAGTATATATATACACACACACATAATATATATATATAAACACACAAGTATATATATATATACACACACATACATTAATATTAATGTGTGTTTGTGTGTGCGCTTGTAGGTATATATATATATATATACCTACCTACAAGCACACACACAAACACACACACACACACAAGACCACAAGTAAGCAGATAAGCTTACATAGCATCTCTCAGACTGAAGGTCACAACCACTCAGTAAACAGAGAGATTGATGTTCTATGTGGTGCAGGAGTGTGTACGCTGTGTATCGCTGCACACACACACACACACACAGTAAAGTTACATGTTCAGTATGTGGACATGTTCTCCACATCTGCCTGGGTTTCCTCCGGTTACTCCGGTTCAGGCTCCCCAACTGTTGGGCCCAGGCCAGTTGACAGACTTGCTTGGGCCCCACACGGCCTCTTACCACTTTAATTAATAAATTAAACTTATTGTATTTGTTTTATTGAACATGACAATAAAAAACCTTCTGTCATTTACGGGCCTTTTTTCGAACCCAGTTGCCACCACCTGTAGACGGACTTGGTTGAGCAAGGCCCTTAACCCTCACTTTAGATAAAGACGTCTACTAAATGGTGTAATTGTTGAATAGTAAACAAGTGCAGCTAATCTTGAAGTTATTAAACGTACACTTGGCGACTTGGACCCCTGTTGATTGTGACACCCACATTTCACCCTCCTGGGGGGCCAGGATGGATGCTCGGAGTTCCCCCCAAATTTGCAAAAGAAAAGAAAAAAAAACCTTTCGTCTCTCGTTCATAAGTTCCAGAGACAGAGTGAGTGAGTGCGACCGTAAAGCATCGTGGCTGGATGAGGAATGGACTTCTTATGTGGAGGGAGGGAGTCCAGCAGTCTGTCACCCCACCCCCCGCTCCCCCCGCCCCTCTCGAGGGGGAAGTGGAAGACGATAAATCTCCTGCCTCCTATCCTGCTGCTGTATCGATACAAATCCCGTCCAAAACGGGACCGTCAGCGACGCAGCAGGACAAACACCATGCACGGACGCAGATGAGATTGCGCAGCGTGGCAGAGCTGCGGATTAAAACCGTTTGATTCCTTACATTTGCTTTTAATGTAAATCATGTTAATGCAGTGATTTATTTTCCTCCAGGATGGTAACGGTGTCCTGTATTTAAATCCACCACACAGAGAGAAGTGGCGCGATCCGGGTTCCTGAGTAACACACTTCCACCGCTCGTGCCGAGAAACAAACAACAACATTTAAAATGAAATATTCAGGGGAAAGGTTGAAGATTTCGGGGTTCCCGGGGTTAAAAATGGTGACGATGGATATAGATGAAGGGCTCGTCTCATCAGACATTGTGCTGCGTAAGTGTCCCATGCCAGCACTGGTAACTTATCACAGACTCTGGGGAGGGGAGTAAATCTATTTCCACATCCCAGAGCTGAGCTGTGTGTGCTGTGGCAAGGACACTGCAGTTTGTAAAAGATGCGCGCACACACACACACACACACACTGCAGTGTGACAGGCCGATGCAGCAATCACTTGAGTGTGATGAAGTGCCTGACTCTATCAGAGGTTGTATTAATGATGGCGAGAGTGAACTGGTGGACACAGACCAGCGGACGCACTCCCGTGAAATTAAAGGAGCACCTGACATTGTCCTGACACAGATATTCTAAAGATTACAGATGAGGAGGGGCGACACCTTTTTTTTACCAGACAAGACGCCGAGCAACTTCGTGGGGGCCCTCCGATTTGTCTCGAGGAACGGACGCCAAACACCGTGGTGAACGGAACAGACGACTTTATTTATTTACAATATCAACATTATAC
This sequence comes from Hoplisoma paleatum, assembly GCA_028565875.1. Classification (NCBI taxonomy): domain Eukaryota; kingdom Metazoa; phylum Chordata; class Actinopteri; order Siluriformes; family Callichthyidae; genus Hoplisoma; species Hoplisoma paleatum. The sequence continues at coordinate 2,356,202 of JAOTRQ010000003.1, read as the reverse complement.
AACAAGCACAGACAATCGGGAGTAAGAACAGATTGGCGTTGTGGCAAAACCGTGATTACGTTTTTTGTGATGTATGTGATATGATTGCTGTCCTGCGTGCTCCAGTGTATCCAGGTCTCAAGTAAAGATGTCACAATGTGGTGTACGAGACGGTATAAAGAACGTTAATCTAGTGCCCTTAAACACGATTACTTCTGCATAACTAAACGATGCTGAGACCGTGCTGTTACTTATAATATGTGCAAACATACGTGGATCCTACAGGTACTGTCAGTAATAATAAATAAATCAGTGTAATGGAACAGGGTACCGCCCGACCCCCAAGTTACACCCATGCATTTTTCAGTTTCAAAACTGTAGTTAGTTCAGTTGGGCGTCTTGCTTAAATACATATTTACAATACACCACACACACCGACTCTGCTGTCTAACGTGGCCTCGTGTCGTCCTGGATTCATTACGAACAGGAAGAATCAGACGACGGTCCTGGATGGCGGGATTTTCTTAGTCCTGCGTTCTCGGGCTACCTGGAGGAAGAGAAAATGAAGAGTTCGATTCGGACACTAGAATAAAACACGAGAGGAAAATCAGCAGCAGACGAAGCTCGTTTCATTCTCGATGACGGCGGTGTGGAATCTGTAAGTCAAAGTCAACTTTGGGACCTTTCGGTTTGGACCGATTCTGAACGTTCGAAGCCCTGAAGCTTTTCTCAAATGAGTGTTCAGGTTAGCAAATCACACGACCGCGAGAACCCTCTGAAAAATGCCAAATATTCATACTGGAAGTGACATCAAAAGGAAAACAGAGGGGCTGAGAAAGATAACCTATCAGGAAACGAGGATTTCATTCGTCCGTCTGTGCCACTAACATCCCAGTGTTGAACTGGAACCATTAAACTTTTGTTTGCTTTATTGTTTTGTTAATTAAAGAATTCTGGAATACCAGAACACAAAAATGTAATGTTTCCTGGGACTTCGGATCTTCTGTACTACTGGGTGTCTGTGCTGTTCACCTTCTCAGAGAGAGATCTGCGTTCGTCTGTAGGTCTCGTTTGTAATGGACAGTCGCACGAGTCTCGCGCCGTAGTAATCCACAATGTAATCGGAACCATCGGATGGACCCACGATCTAAAAATAAATAATAATCAAAACATCTAATAAACACAAATCTGTAAAGCAAAGAGTTACACGTACATTGTTTTGAGCCTTGGATTTTAGAGCATCTGATACACGCGGTCGATCTCACCCACAAGTACACTTGTGTAATCTGAGGTGCAACTCAGGGTGTGTGTGTGTGTGTGTGTGTACACAACTCCATACATGTAATGTAGTACAATACATTCAATATAAACAATAAAGGTTTAATTACTATATATTTCATTATCAGGAGGCGAATAAAATGCATCAGAAGTGAGGAGCATCTTTATAAAAGAATCTTTATCATTTCTCTCACTGGCCAGGATGGAGAACGACCGGGAACCGTTGGATCGCTCGGCTTGTTTGGCGTTGGCGGTGGATTATAAGCGGAACACAGATTTATTAACCTGAATTGAAATAGTCGTATCATTTCCTCCGGGTGTTCGTCTACAAAACGGCTCGCGGGACAGATCGATGAATATAAATAACAACAACGTGTTCTGGGTGTGTTTATTCATTAGTTTCGTGAGGCTCATTTCGACGGTCAGTGCTGCTCTTAGCAGAGGTAGTTGGAGGTAAAATATGGCGACGTAACCCACGGCGCTGGGCATAAATGGGCTCTCCGAGAACGCCATCATCTTTATCAAAAGTGTCACGCCAGCGCCCGGACAAGCTTACAGCTAATTGAGAGTGTAACCGGGGCGGCCGCTCGTGGTGCCAGCCGCACTACTTAAAAGCATTGCTCTCTCAGGGCCTTCAATAAGACATTAAAAGAACAATAAACACTCGCAGCGCTCCGGTTCATCAGAGAGCTGGAGCGGGGAAAAAAAGAGAAGATTTTAATAATAACAACGTGCGCTCACTTTCCAAGATCCTAACGGCATGTCGCAGGGAAGAAAAGGAAGAGAAAGAGAAGAGAAGGATGTAGAAATGCCACGTTTAACGACCGATCATGTAAAAATTAATACTTAAATTTCATATTTAGAGTGATGTGGGTGTAATTATCAATTTTGTTTGAATCTGTTTGTTTGTTTGTTTGAAACGATTCCTCGTTACACAAGATTCTAGATACACGGTCATGAATGACATTTGTGTGTTTATTTTTTGTGATATTATAATTTTTTGAAGCATTTGGTTACATCCGCGACCAACACCAACGTTATTTATGTGTTTATTATATTTAATTTGGTTTATTTGTATAAGTTTCGTTAGTACACAATACTTTTAGTGCTGAGTAAAAGTATGGGCGGCAGGGTGGTTTAGTGGTTAACACCACGTCACCTCACTACAAGACGTCCCGGGTTCGATTCTCTGGCTTTCGGTGTGAGTTTTGCATGTTCTCCGATGTGGGTTTCTTCTGGGTGCTCCGGTTTCCTCGGACAGTCCACAACGACATGCAGTCAGGTTATGTAAAAGATATTGAACTTGTCCTGTGTGTGTGTGTGTGTGTGTGTTTATCTCTGTACCCGATAACAGACTGGCCAGCTGTTCAGGTGTTTAGTGTATGATCACTGTTTGTGTCCCACCGTGACCGTAATTGGGATCAAATCAGTGGTAAAACTAGACAATGAACGGCTGGATAAATGCATCAACTATATAAATATATCATCCAATCCAATTTTGTTTCGGACTCAGTTAACTGATTGGACGTCTTAGCTGTCAATCAGCATAAGACTTCGGGGTGGGATCTCTTTCACAATCCCGCCCACGCCGAGCCATTACTACAAGATCACCGACCCCAGCTTTAAAGTACAAACCAATCTGAGATCCGTCGTTGAATTTATAATCCGAGTCTGAAAGCCTCTTCGTGCGTGCGCGGAGTGAATAATAGAATTAAATCTCTGTGCACGCAGTACATGTCCACCCACGTCCAGCAGGGTAATGAATAACGCTGACCAGTCGAGAAACGTTCCGTTAAATCTTTAACACGCGTGCTTTCAGCAGCAGCCGGTGGGTGTGGGGGTGGTGGATGGGGGCATGTATATTAAACATGTCAGAAATCTGTAAGTATTCATTTACATCGTCGTCGTCCATCGTGTAGTGTAGACGAGTGTGTGATGTATTTCAGACAGGTAGTGCGCGTGTGTGAGGTGCGTGTGTGTGGGTGTGTGTGTGTGGGTACATTCTATTTCTATCGAAAGCTTCATTCAGGCCTGGAGAGTTTAATGAGGATGGAGAGGGTGAGGTTGAGGCATAACGAGATGACAAATGGACCGGCGCTCTCCCTCCTCCTCCTCCAGGCTCAGGGGCCCTTTGTGTGAGTTGCGAGGAGGGGGAAGGGGTCCTGTGGGAGCATGTGCCCCAGTCGAGCACGGGAGGTGTGGGTGGGGTACGAGGAGGGGAAGAAAACAAACAACATACTCATTAGCCTTCATCATAGAGAATAAACCCCAGAGGAGAACGCTCAGACGCACAGGTGCTACCGGCGCTAATCCACAAACCCCAAACACACACAGGGTGACGTTTAACACACTAGTCAGGCTAAAATATTTAATGGTATCGTTTATTCCTTTTACAATTGCGCGCACACACACACACATTGTGCTTCTCTATCGCCAATTAACCTGGGTGCATATTTTTAGACAGTAACAGAAACCTAAAGGAGCTGAAGGCAACCCATGTAGACACCAGAAGAAAATGCAAAGACTCGAACGGCTCCAGCTGGGAATGGAACCCAGGACCATCTTGCTGTGACGTGACAGAACCTACATGTGACTTTTTGTGAAGTCCGAATGAACTGAACCTACATGTGACTTTTTGTGAAGTCCGAATGAACTGCAGCAAAGTTGTAGCTAAGAGATCAAAGTACTGGACAATAAATCAGAAGGTTGCTGGGTCTCACCCAGACCCTGCTATCATCCATATTTGTATCTCCATCCGTGCAGTGTAACACATTTACACACACACAAACACACACACTAGGGGGCAGCGGTGAGCACACGGCACGCAGGGGCACTTCGGTGCTTGACCTGTCGACTTTCAGAATCGAACCCGGCGACCTTCCCGATCACATGCACCACCACTCATAAGTGAGCACCACCTCACAGCAAGAAGGTCCTGGGTTCTGAACAGAGATGATCCGGGTCCTTTCTGTGCTCTCACGGGTGTCTGCGTGGCTTTTCCTCCCACTGTCCGAAGACAGAATGCTAATAAGAATAATTAGGTGAATTGGAGATACAAAATAGCACCATGTGGAACTCTTCTCGCATGAATATAAGAAAGCGCAAATAAATAAATAAATAAATAAATAAAAGCCAGTTGGATATGAGCTTCAGCCAGATGCTATGAAGGTAACCCAGGATAATAAAACGTACACATTTATCTTGCCTTTATCGTCGTCGCTCTTGTTGCTCGCCGTTATTGATAATACAGGATCAATAATTTGAAGTGTATGGCCTCCGATTAGATGCTGAAGCAAGTTTTGCCGTGCAAAGCACTTTGGCCGATTTTTAATGTAAGGTTTTTGTTTTGTTCACAGCTTAATTAAACCCTTTCATCAGATCGATCTTTTGCACAAGGGACATTTTCCCTCCTGCAGAATTACCCCTCCACCCCCCACCCCCCCCTCTGGAATTAACAATCTCACTTACCTGAATGAATGGCTAAGCGCAATACGTTCAAGTCGGGCCATACCTGCATGGATATTAAGATGAAGTCCACCAGACTTCCAATCCCACAGAAACCCACGGTGCAGAACTTCAGAAGTCCTGAAAAAGACACAGTTTCATATAATGATGCTTTATGGGTCGGCGTGGCAGCAATCACGGAGGTAATTGTTCTTTCCTAAGGGCGAGAGCCACGAACGCCGCCGTGACGCCGCAGAACAGTTCCGGTGAGTAATGTTCACCTGTGGAGGGTTTGTTGGATTGCTTGTATGGACACAGATTGCTGCTGGGGCTTTGAAGTCAGTCAGTGGCACGTTTTTTTTTTTAGTCACCCAAATTATCCAGCCCTTTTCAGAGTTTAAAAAAAAAGAAAAGAAAAAGAGGCCGCATGAATACAGGCAATGCTGGCGAGAACAAATGGCGAACAGCTTGTGGCCAGAGGTCCCATTTTATTGAGCGTTTTCTTTTTAAGTGCAGGTCGTGCGCCGAGCCAAAACAGCATTTGTCATTGTTTGCGATAATGATGTGTTAACTTGTTTTCATAAAAGAAATGAAGTCAACGTTTCGCATTCCTGCGGAAAAAGCATTTGGATTGGTAGAGAACGACCGGCCGGGTCGAACATTAGGGAGTTTGTGAGAATTACAATTAATTAATCCTTCTCCTATCTGGCAATTTAAAGATAATTACTGTTAATCGTTAGTAATAATGCTGATAATTGGTCATTGAAGGACTTAATGGTGTTGATTCCAGGACTGATATGAAAAGAGCTGCCCGCCGAGAGGCCGCTGGACTGTGCCAGGCTGTGGGGTGAGGAGCTGAATGGCTCAGCAGCCCGTGGGTCAGGCCGGTCCAGGTGCAGCATCTCGGGCGCCGTGTGGTTCGGCCTCACACAAAAACGTGAGAATGAGGGAAGTGTTTAGCGACCGCAGCCTTTTGTACTACTGCAGGTGCAAAATCGATCGGAATGCCCTTAAACACAGGGAGGGAGGAAGAGAGAGAGAGAGAGAGAGAGAGAGAGAGAGAGAGAGAGAGAGGAAGCAGCAGCACCAAATGATCTGGTCCACTTGACTGTGGTGGTCGTGTTATTAAACGTGAAGCACTCCATGTGAGGTGATGCTCAGAGAAGTATTTCCACTCAGGAACGATTCTATCCATTTACTGGCCTGGATCGGAATTTTAAAAAAGCAAAACACCCTGTAATTAACGGGCATTTGCTGAAACATTTTCATTACTAACATTTTAACTACAAAGGAAACCAAACGGAGCCATTTAGAGCAGATTTTCTCGTGAAGCTGTCGACGTATTGCACACCACCTGAAGAACATGCGAAACACTTCTGACACGGTTCCAAAAGAAGCCGTGAGGACCGTTTCGTCTCAGGTTGCCTTTCTGTCTGCCTCAGACCGACCTTCTTTATCAACGCATTCCTTTATAAGCTTGTTATTACCACGCAGAATCAATTTGTGCATCTCTAATGTCAAACATCAAACTGCAGGCTTATAAAACCCAACCACTCGAAACAGGCAGGAAGGAGGAATCAGTGTTACTTAAAAAGTTATTATAACAATTGTATTAACTATTAACACTTCTCACAAGCATATTTACGATTGTATATTGGATCGTGCACTAGGGTGCCACAATCAGGGATGGATAAAATCATTACTCTGGGCACATGGGACAAGATGATATCATATTTAAAATAATTCCATGTGCGAATTTCACATCATCAGGGTTTCAAACTCAGTACATTTTATAAAATTTACACTATTTTCGAGTGTGTTTTACATTTTAAATATGTTTATATTTCTATAAACGTCATACAAAGATGAAAAAAATACTTGAAATGTTTAATTCTTGGTCTTTCACTAAAGCCCTTCATTCAGCCTCTTTTCCTGAACTTGATACCACCGTTTGTATGAATGTTATTTATATTTATAATAATAATTGTTATATAATTAATTATATTCACACTTAGTGTCTGGACAAGAAGCTAAATAATAATACAGATTAATCACACTAGTTTTTTTTTTGTTCTGTACTGAACTATATATAGCGTTGACTTATATAGTTAGTATTTTATTCTACACCATTTTAATTGTTTTTACTCTGTTTATTGTACTTAGTATTCTTACTCTATACTGGAACTGTGCACCCCAATGAGGATCAAGACAGAACTCTTATCCCACTGCATTTACAAACCTTTTCTAGTAGATTCAAACCACCCTAAGTCCAAATAAAACCAACTAAAGAAAGTGCTATTTTGATAACATTGTGTGTGTAGCAGAACTGGCGCTATAGTCATTAGTGTAAAATGCGCCTAGATATTATAGAATCTCGTCGTGACTCTCTGAGATTAGATGATCACGGCACATAATGAAAACCAGCGATTTGCATATTACACATTGTGCATTATTGGTATTTGCAAAGCCCAGTATTAAGAAACTGATTAGGAAGTGATCTATTATGCACCGATGATCAGTAAGCAATGGGTCACTTTACATTCCTGCTTCTGTCTGTATTAAATAAGACAATAAAAAAAGAATACATGTACCTAGGAGATCTTATCTCTTATTTAACCTCTGGATATCGGGACTTACCAAGAGCCGGATATCCCAAATAGAAGCGATCTGCACCCACCCAGCCTAAGAAGAGGGACAAAGCCACAGCTACTTTATATGAATAGCCAGTCCTATAGTGGGGAGCACAGGCAGAAATAAAGTCACATTCTGTCGGGTTTAATTTCAAAGGCTGCACAAAATATTAGAAAATAAACGTACACGTTACGGCATGGAATGGCTTTTCTGAAGCCAACCTCGCTCCCGCTGAATTTAATCTGGGTCCCATTGGACATTAAGCAGCTGATGTTTGGTGCAGGGAGACACTCCACTGAACCAGAGACAAGCGTAAAGATAAAATACTCACACAAAAAGTTCACACAAAAGTGTTTAAGAATCTATCATTTACAACAATTTACTCACCAAATGCTTCTAAATCCTTGCAGTTATCTGGTTCCTGGGTTGCATTGTTTATTGTAGGGTTATTGCAACGATATGTGAACACTGTCAAGGTGGAAACACACTTGTTTCAGGGTTAGAATTTAATCACAAAACACTCGCCGGCATCGTGTGCGCTTTAAAAACACGTACGACAAATATAACTTAAAATTCATTAACACTTCACTCACTTTTGCACCATTTATCCGTATATTTCACCATCACTTCAGACACTACATAACTGACTTATAACTGTTCTATTACCTATCGTTACCAGCAATGTAACGATGTGGTCGGCCCAACAATCTTCTGATGACCAGTCTAAACTACCTCTAGGGCAGCAGCTTTCACCAGGGCAACTAGTGACCCTAATTATTCGAGCTTTGGACTATCAAATGAAAGGTTGAGGATTAAACACCCCACGAATCCTCTTCACATCGGGGACACGGAACACTGACCCCAGCCTCCAAACAAATGTGCCATCTATCTAGGGTCACACATTGGGAGAACATACTAAATACCTGAACAGGTCAGCAGTCTGTTTCAGACACACACACAAATGACAATCTCAGTATTTTCAATTAACGTAAGAATCCTTCTTATGCAACAAACCACATTTATACTGACTTATTTATAAAAGACTTAAACCTAGGTAACCAACCTTTTAAGTATTATGTTAAACTCGTTTAAGATACAGATGGTGTGTTTATGTTGAGCCAATATTCATAAAATAAACTAATAAACCGTGTAGATCAAGTAGAAATTGTTCTTTAGTACCGACTGGCTTCTACTAGCTGTCAAATAGCATTTTAAAAATGATTTAAGTGTCAGAAAATGTTCTTAACGACGTCAAAGCTGACAGGCTAAGGATGTGTTCCAAACCGCGCCATGTTCCCTACACGTCTGCACTACATAGCGACCAACTCAATGCAGTCAACACACATTCTAGTGCCCTATTTTTAATGAGCCACTCCATTTGAGACACAGCCTTAGCTTTTTTTTAAAAGCCGGACATAAGACTTAATAAATAAAGCTGGTTTATACGTTTATTTTGTGTTTACAAAAAGGATATTGTCCGAGTCGCAGATTTTCACATTTATCCGGCGATTCTGTCGAGCTGTGAGTCAAAGTCCAGCAGTAAGAAACGACAACGAACGCGGAGCAAAATAAACCGTTTCGACGCGAAGCCATGTTGAGACGACTGTCACGTGACCGACCCTTCGAACGTCTTTTAAAGAGAACAAAACGCCCGTTAGCGAATTTGGGACAAACTTGTAGGTTCTGTTTTAATTTCGGTTGTAAAAGTATTTATTTGCCAAAGTACGTGTATTCAGCTGAGTTTTTTTTAAATGAAATTAAACTTAAAACGTAATGTTTTGTTTTAGCAGGCAAGTTTATAGGGAATGAACTGGAACTTGCGGGATACGGCTGTGTCCCAAATTACAAACTAGAGCACTAGAAAGTGCACTAGGTAGTGCGCCGGTTTATAGCCTTTCTAGTGGAGTTTTCAAGCAGTGTAGTGATTCAGTGTGCGGTTTCGAACACGGTCCATAATTCCTATTATTTGTTTGTTTGTTTGTTTTTATTATTATTAAGAAAGTCTGTAGGTTCCCGGTGGTTTAAAGCACGTCGGACGTATTCAGCACTAAAACGGACTTGTTTCAATCGACTTTTAATATGTATGTTTATTAAGGTACAGTCCGAGATTGCGATCTTTAGCGTGTGTTTTGGCTTTAAAGTGAGCTCACGGTTCAAATGTGTTGATTTGTTGTTTGTTTGTTTGTTTGTTTTTACAACACTTACCTAGTGTGCTAGAACTCGGTTTGGGACGCGTCCCGTGATTTCAGTTTTCGGGAAGCTAACTCGCTATCCAAGTAAGTTGTTAAAACGCGTTTAATAATAAAACAACAACATGTTTGTGTGTTTACATTTGGTGTTTTTTTTTTATTATGTTTTATTTTATAACGCTTTGGTGTGTTTGATTTATGTTTTGTTATTATTATTATTAAATCTGCGGTTTAAACTCGCACCTGTTGAAGTTTAGTCGTAAGAAATAAAACTTCTCATCAGATTCTCAGTCTTGTAGTTTTGCTGATTTACATTTAATAATGAAGTTTAAAGTTGTTTATTGATGTTCTGGGTTGCTTCCTGGTTTAAGGTGAACAAACTCCTCCTGACTTCCGTCTGCAGGTAAAAGATCCGATAAACAATCTCAGTGGAAGATTTTCATTCTTTCAAAAGGAAACTGCGACAGAAACCTGAAGAATCAATTCATTTGTAAGTAATAATTCAGTTTAAACTAGTTTACTGTAAAATATCCGAGTCCGGACCGAAACTGAGGCTAATAATGTTACACTTTCACCTGGATAAACTGTTTAAGAGTATTTATCATCTATATATCATTTGTTTGACAGTTTTGGTTAGTATGAGCAGTTGATTGTTTAATCCTGCAGGTGGTGAAGGAGAATAACTGAACCATCAGGTCACAGGTGAGTTTATTCCAGTTTTAAATTATTATTTTTTTAAAACGGATGTGATCATAAAAGAGAGAGATTGACCGACACACACACACACACACACACACACACACACAGACTAGCCGAGAGAGAGACTGATCGAAAGTGAGAGAGAGAGAGAGAGACTGACAGAAACTGAGAGAGATTGATGGAGAGAGACTGACTGAGAGAGAGAGAGAGAGAGACTGATTGAGAAAGTGACTGACCGACAGAGAGAGAGAGAGACACTGCCTGACAGACACACAGAGAGAGAGAGACACTGCCTGACAGACACAGAGAGAGACTGACAGAGACTGACCGACTGAGAGAGAGACTGACCGACAGAGAGCAAGAGAGACACTGCCCGACAGACACAGAGAGAGAGAGACTGACAGAGACTGACTGACAGCGAGAGAGAGAGAGAGAGAGAGACTGACCGACTGAGAGAGAGAGAGAGAGAGAGAGACACTGACCGACAGACACAGAGAGAGAGAGACTGACAGAGACTGACCGGCAGAGAGATTGATGGAGAGAGACTGACCGACTGAGAATGAGACTGACCGATAGCGAGAGAGAGAGAGAGACTGGCCGACAGTGAGAGAGAGATTGGCCAACAGAGAGACTGACCTACTGAGAGAGAGACTGACCAACAGAGAGAGAGACTGACCAACTGAGAGAGAGAGACTGACCAACAGAGAGTCTGGTGGAGAGAGAGAGAGAGAGAGAGAGGCTGACCAACAGTGAGAGACTGACAGAGACTGATCGGCAAAAAAAGACTGGCCGAGTGAGAGACTCACTGACCGACAGAGAGACTGTTACACGCCATAAGTCAGAGACACTAAGGAACTCTCTCTCTCTCTCTCTCTGTGTGTGTGTGTGTGTGTGTGTGTGAACATGTTAAGTAATACATAATAAAATAATCGTGTAAACTGAGGTCAATAATATCTGTTGTGCATGAAACTGGAAAATTAGTTTGTATTTGTTCTTCCTTCAGTTCTAAACGGACTCGACATTGATCCGACTGGATGAGAGAAATGTATGAAAATGTGCCCACAGGTACCGTTGTTTACGTTTATACGTTTATCTGGATTGTGTTGTGTACGTCTGATACAGTTTAAGTTCATGTGCCATATATTTTACACCCACTTTCACTGTTTGGTGTTTAGCGGATCCTTGCTTATTAACATTTTATTAACATTTATAACCATTGTAAGTATGTAGTCCCTTGCTACCCAGACACCGTTCGATGTCTGAATTCTCTCGCATCGAGATCTGGATGAGAAGGAAACGTAACGCTGGAGATTTCCATCTCTAGACGGATGGAGTATTCGTTCGGTAAGGTGTGTCCGTGTCCACTTTAGTGTCGGCGACTGAGCGGCAGCAGGTCCTCCAGGCTGTGGAGAGGCTTCAGGCCAGGATGGTCCAGCAGGAGGAATGGACCCACAGCGAGAGGTTGGGTGTGCTGAAGGAAGCGCTGCAGAGTCCCCTGCTCAACCGCATCCTCACCCTGCAGCATTCACTCAAACAGCTGAAGGACCAGGTCAGAAAACCTCACTAGCAACCTCACTAGCAACATCATCTAGTTTATTGACACTCGGTGGAATTATTCTTCCATTATTTAACCCAATCCGTGCCGTGAAACACACTAGGGGGCAGCAGTGAGCACACTTGCCCCTGCGCTGTAGGCAGCCTTTGCCACAGCATCCAGGGAGCAGTTAAGGACAAAAATAAATCAATGTTGTATTGAACAGTTGCGTTTTCGTCAGCTCCATTTTTATTTATTTCGTTTGCAAGTCTTCTTGATTATCGTTCCAAATAAATACGTGAATAATTGTTGTTATTAATGATTACAGAGAAAAATGATCGATTATATTATACCGGTTCGCTTAATACTTCTGTATCGCTCAGCCGAGACGTTAAAAGCGCCTCGTTGTTATTTATATTCAGCTTAAGAAGATTTTTAATTGACACCAGAGAGCTCCACCACAATAAACAAGCCGCCTGGCAAATTAGCATAGTGGCAATAACACTAGTGTGCCTTCATATATTAAGTGATATGAAGGTCAGACGAGCACCTACGAACCTACCAGTCGGGTGAAAACCTTCCGCGTCCGTACAGACGGCCGGCGGTTCGTTTCTTTTCTTTTTTTTCTGGATCTATCAAGCCTTAATATCTACTGTCTGGGTTTGAGTAACGGCCTCGTCCCGAGATGTATTGATGCAGCGGCGAGGAACCTGCGCTGTCAGCCCGGGCTAAATAAGCAGAAGACTGATACGTTTCCACAATGTGAGTCTAAAGGTCATTAATACATTACCTGTTCAAAGTACGGAGCGCTGCAGAGGAATGTATTGATTTCTCTTTCGTTTTTGTGTGTGCCTGCACTAGTCCACGGACCGCACTTTCTTTCTGCCTCACAGCAACAAACGCTTTCGCCTGACATCTAAAGTGCATTTTGAATGACAAATTCAAGGCGTTTAACGCATCATGTCGCAAGTTCAGCAATAATCTAAATATCTCATGCGTGTATTCGCTGTTTTATCATCCGCACGCCACTTTAAGCAGGGTACGTCCACGGAAGATGATGGATGTTCAGTAAACGTGGTCTCTTGTTGCTGTCGCAGTTGAACTGTTTGCCGCCAGACGCCTGCAGCGAGTTCAGCTTCTCAAGGAAAGGTCAGCTGATCGTAAGCGCAAGTCGTCCAGGTAGCAGCCTGGGTTCTGTGGTGACCAACGGCACGTCCGCGTCTGCAGCATCATCGGAGCAGCTCCAGAGATGGCTTCAAGTTGCTGCAAAGGTTAAACCGCATCATGTTTGACAAAATTTTATCAGTGTGACCTGGTGTTGGTGGTGCTCACTGTGTGTATGGTTACCACCACGGGATTGTGATACAACCACAGTATGCGCTATATGACCAGAAGCATCTGCATATAATCAGTGGCGTGAACTGAATGACGCATGACGTCACAACACGGGCGATGGCGATGTCCTGTTTCATTATGGAAAAGATTAATTCCTTTTATTCGTTCAGATTCAGTACCAGCTCCAGATGTAAACCACTCGTATGTTTATACATTTATACTTTTTATACTTTCAGTCACACTTCAGGCCTCGTAAAAGTCGCCTCAAAGCTCACAAATTCAGATTTGAGGCTGAATTGTAGTTGTTCCTCTAATCCGAAGCGAGATCGAACTATGATTCAGTTCATCAGTATCGTATTAATAAGTATTTTTTGTTCACAAGATGAATAAACACTTAAATATGTTTGTTTATTTTCTCTGTGTGTGTGTGTGTGTAAAGTTCCAAGCTGACCACCACAAATGAAAACATAACAAATAATCACAATAAGTGGTTAAACTAATGTAAGCTTCATTTATGCAGTGTTCTTCTCAGCCTACATGGACCTACACAAACTATGACACAAAATGCAAGTCAGATGCACTGATTTGTAAAGCGGAATGTGATTCTTCTCTTCCTGTTCCGTGTAGGGAAGGACGCTGGAGCCTGTGAGCCTCCTGCGACCTCTGTCTGGAGGTTTGGGGTTTAGTGTGGTAGGACTGAAGCCTGATGGAGCGGGTCCACATGGCGTATTCATCAAACAGGTGCAGCCAGGAAGCGTCGCAGACAGGTGAGTGATGTGAGAATCGGAGTGGTCGGACAAACGGTTGTTGATCGTCTCATCTTTTCTTTGTCCTGTAATTGCAAGTCACTTGTTAACTGGTAGAACCCAGATGTACCCAGAGTGAACAGGCAATGGCTAGTGATGCCAGTGATTGTGCCACGCTGCGGTCAGACACGTTTTTCAGTATTTAGAAGTTGAACGCGACAGATTTACCACACAAATATCAACGGCACTTGAAATTTCACACTGACCCGGGTGTTCCTGCTATTTATATTATCAACCAGGTATTATTATTAACGTCTTATTAACCAGATATTATTGAAAATGCTTCATAAATAAAGTCCAGAACTGTGGATGATTATTTTCGGTTTAGCCTGGAGACGAGTAAATTCCACGTTTATGGTTTTTCCACTTAAGTCGTGTCTCCTGGAGCCCATTCATTACGTAGCGTGACGTTTAGCCGTGTAATTGTGCCATAAGGAGACCAATTAGTTGTGTTATTGGAAAAACGTCTGTTTTAGTAAAAGTGAGTCCCCAGAAGTGCCGATGCTTCGCCTTAAACCTGTAGACCTGCAACTCATTCCAAATCCTCTCACCAGGGGGATCGGTCATGTGACCCAGCACTTTATGACTCTCTTTCTTGGTCATATAGTCGTTACCTAGTCCGGAGTTCTTGTAAACTGGTATAAAGTTTGTATGAACGTGCGCTTCTTCTGACGTTTAGAGATGGACGATTACACGAGAACGATCAGATTCTGGCCATCAACGGAGTCCCGCTGGACCAGAATGTCACACAACAGCAGGCCATTGCTTATCTACAGCAGCAACGGGACCGAGTGGAGCTTGTTGTGGCCAAAGACTCGTCCAAAGGTGGCCAACTCGCTACCGGCTCCATAAACACGGTAAAATACTGCTTTTGATTTCTAAACCGAGGATAAAACGCTGCATTTCTCACCCGTCATACATGCAAAACCAATCCAAGCTTCGTGGGGAGAGCTGTGGGTGTGTTCAGGACCTATAGATCTAAATAACAAAACCCACTCAGAGGTTCATTTACTCACCGTGGAGACGAGATGTGCAGACGTGGCTCATTAAATCTCAGAGAGAGAGAGAGAGAGAGAGAGATAATAAGCCTGGTCAAGATCAACAAGCATGAGATGAATCTGATTAACTCGAGTCTTAAATGTGAACAATAAATGCTTATGATAGTTCCCTCACGGCCACTTTCGGTTTATATATATACGGCTCAAATAAAGGTGTTATATAGACGAACACCGAGGGCTGAAGAGGAGAGAAGGGAAGTTTTTAAGCGCAACATCCTGGTATTTTAAGTGAACCGAGATTTGTTTTACAGACGGGCGTTTAGTGTGCAAGTGCATGATTTGATTTTAGGCTCCCTGCCATATATATATATATAAATATATAAATATATATATAACATACACACACACACGTGTGTATGAAATGGAGTAAACCAACACTAATAAATGATTAGATTTGTTCTAATCACCGTGCCGGAGTTTACAGACCCACCGTGTCGAATCTCGTTTGAGAACGAGACCGGCCAGTGAAATAAAAGCTAACAGTCGAGTTCCGTGATTGAACAAGCTAAATAATGACCACACCCGTGTCCTCTCACGTCTGTAACATCTGTATTTACACAGTCTCGAAATGTCCTTCCCGTCTTCAGTGTGTTTCTTTATCATAACGCAGCTGAAACAATATTTATCTATGTGAGTTTGAGCAGGGCTTCAGACGATGAGACCATGAGACGATGAGGGCTTTTTTTCTGGTCCTGTGACTTCAGATGTGCAGCATCTGCACTAACATTAGTGTGTGTGTGTGTGTGTGTGTGTGTGTGTGCACTCTTTGTTTCCGTGGTGTCCTGGATCTTTGTATAAATCTTTACATCACACTCGGCTACACACACGGCGACGGGAAATCGAGCATTTGGAGTCGGTGCTTCAGTTCCTTGGTACTCGTTTGAATAAATAACCAAAACGATGGTTGACTGTTCTACTCCCCCCCCCCACTGTGTATTTATATATATTTGGCAAATGTACTTGTGTCTTCCCATAGTCTAAAGATATGCAGTCTGGATTATAGGAGATACTGAAAATGTTGTGTTTGTTTGTGCGTATGTGCGTGCATGTTTATTCTTGTACCCGGCAACTGCTGACCTGTTCAGGTGTTTCTGTGTATTTGAAGCTATTTGATCAGTCTCTTCTCTTTTAAAATATCGTCGTCTTAAGGTTGAAAGGTTGTTTAAATCGAGGTCCCGTCCCCCTCGAAACCTCCGACGTACGTCCCACGTGAGCGTTTTGATGTGGTTTTTCAGGAGCAGTGGGGTCACGTGGAGGAGATCGAGCTGATAAACGACGGTTCGGGCCTCGGCTTTGGGATCGTCGGGGGAAAGGCCACGGGCGTGGTCGTTCGTACCTTGGTGCCGAACAGCGTCGCTGATAAGGTTTGTGTTCATGTATTTATCGTGCTGTTGTGTAACTGCTGTGTTTATTATATCATTTTGCTCTCTGTGTTCTGTGTTACACCGTGATCCTGGAGGGGGCGCTGGTGTGTTTCAGTTTAAAAAAACTGCTAACTGTTTCCTCAGGACCGACGCTTGAGGACAGGTGACCACATCCTGCGCATTGGGGACACGCCGACGCAGGGTCTGTCCAGCGAGCAAGTGGTCCAGGCGCTGCAGGCCTGTGGGAGTCGCGTGCGCATGCTGATTGCGCGGGACCCTCTGGGGGAAGTCCTGTCCTCGCCGCCTCCCCCACCCGCCCCTACAGCGGCACCCGTCACCTCCCTGCCTCCTCCCATACCAGCACGCAGAACCAGCAGAACGGTAACGAAGATTACATTAGGTTACCTGTACCAGGATGTTACATTGTTACCTGTACCAGGATGTTACATTAGGTTACCTGTACCAGGATGTTACATTAGGTTACCTGTACCAGGATATTATATTAGGTTACCTGTACCAGGGTGTTACAGGATGTTACCAGTACCGGGACGTTACAGGATGTTACCAGTACCGGGACGTTACAGGATGTTACCTGTACCGGGACGTTACAGGATGTTACCTGTACCGGGACGTTACAGGATGTTACCAGTACCGGGACGTTACAGGATGTTACCAGTACCGGGACGTTACAGGGTGGTACCTGTACCGGGACGTTACAGGGTGTTACCTGTACCGGGATGTTACAGGGTGGTACCTGTACCAGGGAGTTACATTTCTATGTTACCTGTACCAGGATGTTTTATTAGGTTACGGAATATGTTAATTGTGCACTTGTGCCAGGGTGTTACATTGTTACCTGTAACAGGTCGTTTCAGGATATGAAACCTGTACCAGGATGTTACATTATGTTACTTGTACCAGGATGTTACATTATGTTACTTATACCAGGATGTTACACTGTTACCTTGTACGTTACATAGTTTTTTTTTAACGCAGGTAAACTTGGAAGGCTATGACATTCATGAAGTGACCTTAAAGAAGAAGGAAGGTCAGAGTTTGGGCATCTCGATCGTCGGTTCGAACAGTTCAAACACTGAAGGTAATAAAACCTATTTTAACATGTTTTGTATTCCCATGATTCACTTGAACCTTGTGGCTTCTTAAAACACATTTTCATTTTCAATTGTTGTTCGCAGAAGCATTAGGGGTTGTTGTGAAGACGATTATTCCCGGGAGCGCCGCGGAACAGTGCGGAAATATCATGGTCCATGATCGAATAATAACGGTAGGTTCATCAGAATGGTCAGCTGTCACGATGTGCGAGGTGATGTCACAATGTGCAAATGCGAGGTGATGTCACAATGTGCGAGGTGATGTCACAATGTGCGAGGTGATGTCACTTGTGCTATCATTGTTCGCTTCTGTTATCATCATCTAGCACTTGTGTTTTTTCCTTCTTCTCGTGCTTCTGAGCAGCTGAATGGAGTGAATCTGCAAGGCTTCACCAGTCAGGAGGTTCTGGACGTGATGAAGCAGACCGGACAAACCATCCACCTCACTCTGGTGCGCAAGATGGGTTCCCCGAAAAAACCGGCGGTGGAGAAATCGCTGGATAAAGGTCAGCATGTATAAAACGTGTATCGGCGCTTCCGACATGCGCCCGGCACTTCCGTCGAGTCGACAGTCACGTGACGCTACACGTTAATTTTTTCAAATGATGTCCTATTTATATGTGCGACACTCATTCGAGGGCAGTGGATTCTCGATTTGATGTATTTATTTATTTATTAGCATCGTTCCTCGTGATGAATCCTTATAGAAGCGAATCGCTAAATGCTCATGGAAACAAGGATTGGCTAAAAGTCAGAAGAGGATGTTTCTCCTCACGTCGACTATTTCAAACGGCTGTTTAGTTCCCGGCATCGGGTTTTTGATCCCGGCGCTGCCAGAGAGGAAGAAAAAACTTCCTGGACGCGGCGGAGCTGCTGGACTCTGATCCTTCATCAGAGTGAATCAGGGATGGAAATCTGTTCCATAACATCCTGTCATCTAGTAAAATAGGTCATTCACTGGGTGCAAAGACCGAGAAGAGATTTGTATCTGAGCCCCGTGTGTGTGTGTGTGTGTGTGTGTGTGTGTGTGTGTCTGTCTGTCTGTCTGTCTGTGTGTCTGTGTGTGTGTCTGTGTGTCTGTCTGTGTGTCTGTGTGTGTGGGTGTGTGTGTG
>JAOTRQ010000003.1:2266829-2281934 GCA_028565875.1 Hoplisoma paleatum | reverse complement strand
GACTATTAGTCGATTAGTTGGAGTAAATGATGACCACTGGTCGACCAACAAAATCCTTGGTTGTGGACAGCCCTAGTGTGTGTATAAACGTTTGACTGGTTATGTAAATCGGGACTGACCACGGACACCCGGACAGTCTGAAATATTTACCCAGAATGCCGCCGTCGCTCCAGCTCTCGGATCTCTCGCTCCCGCTGCCTCTGCCTCTCGCGCTCCCGCTGGGCTTTGATTTGATCGAACGACAGGATGTCCTTCGAGTCTTTACTAGAGGATCTGCGGTCCTACGAGGAAAAGAGAAACGATTGATCACTTCCGATTCAACACAACATCAAAACATTTAACACTTCAATCAAAATGGTCCCCCAAATTCCCTAATGTGTTGCTTTTGTCTGTATTAACTGACGAAACATGGATTTAAGAAGCTGCATATTTGCCTCAAGGCAACAAACACACATGAAAACACTCAAACATTACATCTGATGTGTTATTCACAAGCCGTCTTATTTACCCGCTCTTTGCTCGTGGCTTTCACACTGATGACCGGTTCGCCTTTAGATTTGTCCATTCTGACGGTCCTTTCTGCACCTATGGTTCGGGCGCACACACACACCGTTACCAAACAATGATAACATAGACGACTTATAAACACAAACGCCACGCTCACACAACTCACCTTTATCATCGGAGTCGTCAGTTTTTCCATCTTTGCTGTCAGATCAAAAAAAAGAAAATTAAATGAAACACAAATCGATGCGTTAGAGGGACGAGACTTTATAGTGTTAAGAGTTTCTTACTCGGTCGACGGCGTCGGGTCACCGGCTGCAGGCTTTTTACCAGACGGATCATTTTTTGCCTGCAGTAAGAAACATTTCTAATTAATTCCAATCACAGATAGAATCACTGAAGGTGTAGCAAAAAGACCCAGGTGTAATTTCCCCAGGTAGAACTGGGCCTTTCTGTGCGGAGTTTGCATGTTCTCCCTGTGTCTGCGTGGGTTTATTCCGGGCGCTCCGTTTTCCTCCCACAGTCCATGAAAAACATGCAAGTAAGGCAAATTGAAGATACGAAATTGTCCATGAGTGTGTTTACTGTGACTGGTGTAATGAACGACAATAAACAAGAAACATACAAGAGTCCAGCCAACGCAGCTCGAACTAGCAACCTTCTGATCACTACGATTACTTATTCACAAAGCACCTCACCCGCTCTACAGAGATCATCCGTCCATGCAGCTCGGTGCGGTGCAGGTGGCTGATACACTCCGTCGTCTCCTCCGCTGATGACATCGTAACGAATCCGTAACAACGCGCTCCCGGACTGCGGGCGTTCGTCACAACCTTCGCACCGACAACCTACAAAAACCCGATGCAGAACGAAATCACACCACTGAAACGTGTTTCTTTATTTATTAGGGTTTAATGCCAAAGCACCGACGCGCAAACGCAAAGCGTCGATCACACGTGTGCACAAACGCAAAGCGCCGACCGCTGGTACGCACAGACCTTGCCATATTTGCTGAACAGAGTCTTAAGATCGGTCGCTTTGGTGGCTGATGAAAGGCCGCTGACCCACAGACTCCTTCCAGTGCTTGCAGCAGGACCTACAAAAATAAAATCACAGTTTTCTACTCTGGATGCGTCACTTTAAAGGGTTATGAGGATTCACACTGAAACGTTACGATACACAATAATAAGTTCATAATGTGACCATCCCACACACACACACACACACACACACACATACAACCCCGCCGCGGCTTCGAGTGTCTGAGGTAAGAAGTGACTGCTTCTGCTCATCATTAACCAGCAGAAGTAAATTACAAATAAGTCACAAACTAGGTGCACAAAAAGATTTGAAACCATCATAATCAAAACTAAAGTGTAAATGTAAACATCAGAGTCCGAGAGGTTGTATTGTTGTCGTGGAATGAATCGGTTTGTGTCGCTCCGGATGCTGTGTTACTTTCTCCCAAACGACAGGAGAGTAAAAAAGTCCACGTGATGGATGAGATGGATCCTCCTCGATGCTGAGAGCTTTGTGAATGCAGCGGGCGTTAAAAATGTCGGTGATGGAAGAGACCCCGATGATCAGCCGTCCTCACTGTCCTGCGCACCGCGTGTGACCGTGTGTTTCAGTGTACGGACCGGGTTTGATGTGGAGGATTAAATCTTCTGTGAGTTCTATTGAAGTTCAAATGTCCTCAGAGTTGAAAGAAAACCTTTTGGCTGCTACAGTAAGTTACTAAAACTCAGTGTCGGTGATGTGAAGCGTACACGGTTCAGGAGGAGCATAAATATATGGACTTGGTGGAGTTGAAAGGTCTCCGGTTCAAACCCGAGCTCAGTGTGGTGGTGCTGGAGGTGTTCTCTCCCAGTTCCCTCCCAGAAACCAGCTCCAGAAAGAGACGTTCAGCGTCCTGGCGTAGGTGTTCATCCTGTCCGGGTGTGTAGAAGCCGGGTGAAGTGCGGTGGCCTTGGCGACTACATATGATCCATGGTGAGAGGCAGCATGGACCTGATGTGCTCCATGACGAGTTTCTCGAAACACTTCATGCTGAAGGACACGAGTGCTACAGGACGCTAAGCTGCGGACTTCATTGGCACGGGCACGATGTTGCTCAGCTTGAAGCATGTTGGAACAAAAGCGCCGCTCAGAGATGTTGAAAGGGGTTGAAAACATCTGCCAGCTGTTGCACGTCTGCACATTCTCCTCCTCGTGTTTTGTCGGACTGAGCTGCGTTCCTATGGGCGCGATACGATGCGAACCCATCTAGCTGAACGGCACAGTCTGGAATGTTGTCGCTAAACCATGTTTCAGTAAAGACTAAAGTCCCTGTACAGTCCCTGTACTCACATTGTCCAGAGAGCATGTGTTTGCGAGGAGTGCCAGCCGACTAGAACTAGCCTTTAGCCTAATACAGACTCCGGCTCGCTTTCCAAGCTTCTGCTTCCTCGAGCACCGCTTACGTCGCCCACACCCCCGGGATCCTGCTTCGGGCAACACCGAGGACCGCAGGTCTGGTTTGCGAAGTAAGCCGAGCTCGAGTAGCGTTCGCTGCAGATCATCTTGCAGGTTGGTTTCTGTCTGTTTTCGTAACTGCAGCCTTGTCTGACAGGCGTAAACAAAAGTAGTTGCGACTCCTACACGATTATAGAAGCAATGATCTCGAATAAATGCACAAACTTTGAAATGAAACCACAAAAAGCAGCGTTTTTCCCCCACCCCCAGAGCAGCCGCTGTGTGTTAACGCGTCGACTTCTTGTATCTACATATACAAATACCAAATACGTTAACATTTAAACATATAATGAATAAACCATTGAATAAAAAAGAAGAATGTGCTACCTTTTTCATCTCCTGATTCAGCTTGGCTCGATTTCTCATCACTGTTGGAGGGAAAGAAATTTTAAAAACACTGTTTAAATAAAACATCCTGGAGCTTAACATAAATACCCACCTGACAGACGTCAAATCCACAAAAAAACAACAAAACAAAACTGAATCTGTGAGCTTGACTATGGCATCTTAGATGGCAATCGTTTTATCATTAAATGAGAGGGAAAAGGGGGATGAGACTGACTTAAATGAAGAACCAAATGCGCCGTCCATTACACTTCCCAAGGGCATCCAAACGTCATAACAAAGGAGCCAAAGTAACAGTTTGTAACAACCATTGTTCTAGTAGACAGAAAACAACAAACCTCTTTTTCTGATCACCGCCCTCTACAGAGGACTCTTTCGCCTCAGAAGTGCTCTCATCGTTCTTCTTGTCTTCGTCTGTCTCTTCGGTCTTCGGTGCCGATCCTGATTCGACGTTCTCAATTTCCGTGACATTGGCCTGAGCTGACGCGCTCTCGCCATCGGAGAAATTGTCCTTCACGCCTTGTTGGTCCCCACATGGCGGATGGACTTTGCTTGGCTTCGAGGCATTATTGTCCACTTCCATAGTGTCGGCGTCCTCGGCTTTAGCGAGGTCGGACACATTGTCTCCCTCTTCCGGCTCCTCCTTAAGTGGCTCTGATTTACAAGACCCCGCTACTTTCTCACTTTCTACGAATGTAACAGGAATAGAATGCAACAGAGTTTAATCACTTCTGAGACATTGCACAGGTTAGCCTGGAACTGACTAGGACGCGACCCACTGCTGCACATACCACAAGAGTTAAGTAGAGACCTAAAAGAGACTGGAAAAGCCACTGAGCCTAAACAGACACGATTCCTGCCTACAGTCCTCATTCGGTTCACCTGAAGCCACGTGGGGAGAACGTGCAGAATGCCACGGGAAGCAGAGTGTCCATCCTTGGTCCATGATGATGATCAGATCGCTTTTCTTAAAAGCACTTTTATTTCTATCAAGTATCAGCACTGATCCGATTCCTCTTCTGAAGTCTTCTTGTGGCAAACTGCACAAGCTAACCAGACATCACGTGAACCCACCTAACCACTTATTACTGGCTCTGAGTGGAAGCGTTTTCAGAAGGGGAAAAAAACCCACCACCGATGAACAAACGCCAGTAAACGCTGCACTGCTACCACTTAAAGCCAGTAATATTTAGATTTCCAGTCTCTTTGTTAGAGGGTAGATTCAACTGCATGTCATTTCTAAACACCTCCAATACATTACCTTTCATATCCTCAGAGTCTTCTGTAGGTAGCATCTCCTACAAAAAATACAATCAAAATGACAAATCAGTTATTTGTTTAAACAATCATCAAGCATCAGAAGCATCTAAATCACTTACACAAATGTTCGCAGGTAAATCATCTAAAAAGCTTTACAAAATAAATCAGACTGGATGTTTTTGATCTGATTCAGGTGCTGACAAACCCATCCAATCTCAAACGCAACACTGACACAGTGCTGAAACAAACATTTGGTTCCGTCCCCGCGCTTTCAATAAACTAATAATGACTCACTGACTCGAGCATTTGCTTTACTTTACTTATCAATGGAATTTAAAGTAAAACTGTTCAACCAGTTTTGCTGTTTTGATGAGTTTCACTTTCCTAAAATAAGCGAATTAAATCAAGAATTGAAAAACACATTAAGGCTGATGTGGAATTCACAAACCATGAGCAGTTAAACACGCACCTCATCCAGCGTGGACAGTGCTGTGAAATCGGTGTAACTGTCCTTAAGCAGTTCGTCCTCGTCATAATCATCCGATCCTGCACCGTTACCAGAGTCACATTCACCCAAAACGTTCGAGTCCACGTCACGAGCGCTTTCCACCGGTGCGTAAACATCCTGATAAACAAATAAAGCCAAAGTTTAAAATCACTCACATCATGAAAAAAAGCCATAAGCATAAAATCAAGTCATTATGATAAAGCACCTGGCCATCGACAGATTCGTCTTCGTTTGTGCAGTCCTCGAACTCATCAGTGTCGGCTTTCTTTCCTGTAGAGACCTGCTATTAGTATCAGAAACAAATGGATCTTAAACACATCGCGCCGTTAAAATAAAAACCGATTTACCTTTAGGAGTCCTGCGGGGTGTTTTCTTAGGCGTTATCTCAAGTTGTACCACGATTTCATCAGGATTTCCTCCTTCCTCTTCGATAGCCTTGAGCAGAAAACGAAAAGAAACGACTTATTCGAATCACATTCGATGCAAAATAAACCACGTCATTAAATCAAACGACTAATATTTCAAAACGTGTCTAAAAAATAACACAATGGGTTAATTCATTAGAAGAAAATGACCCGGACATACAGGCGACCGATCACAACACACAGCCCAACATTAACAGTGTGACAGCATGTCCGCATGGTCACGAGGAGAACATGCCAACAATAACCTAAAAAGATCTACTAAAGTGGCAAAGCTTTTACACAAACAAATTAAAGGTTTAAACTTTAAATTCAATACGAGACTCAGGAGCTTGACTGTGAGGGTTTAATCACACATCAGTACCCAGCATGGGGCTTGTTTAAACTGTGGGACCTCATCATGGGAATTTCTCTCAAACCTTCTACTACTTTATATCCAGTTTAGTTTAGATGTTTGGATCTGTAAGCACATTTATTTGAACTTTGATTTAATTGTGTAACCAAGAATAACAACAAACTAGATAAGCAGTAATTCTGCAGGGGGGGTGGTGGTTACCTGGTGTAGCATGGGATCACTGTGACGTAGATAAACGTTCCAGCAGCATAATTTTAGTGAATTATGTTTTAATAGGATAAATATTTTAGTTGAGCAGTACACACACACACACACGGTTTCAAACACGACTGCTATCGACCACTAGATTGATAACTTGCTAACAAAACAGCTATAATCACTTTTTATTTAAATGCAAGCATTAATACATTTATAGGCAATACATCTAACGTTATTGCTGTTAAAATGTATTTATTCGTTACACATATAAACCCCCATAAAGCAACTATGCTAAGTTGCTAACGACGAGTGTTTTTGAGGACTAGCATACAAATGTATTTACAATCGATACGTTATAACGCTACTTAGGGCTCTATTATGTCACTTTTTTAAAAAGCACCCACTCCGGGCGTTTATGTGGAGGGTTTTATTGATATTTAAACACCTTTTTGAGTCGCTCGGATAACTGGCTCTTGTTGCCGCTGATGTCCAGGTTTCTCTTCTTCAGCTCGGCCTTCAGATCGATCACTCTCAGCTCGGATAATTTACGAACTACCGCACCTGGAGCATCTTCACCGGCCCCCGAATCCGCCGGCCAGATGTTGTCCGACATGGTGTTTGATTACAGTCTTTTATTATCGGTTTCGTTTCTGCACGGCGCTCGATTCTCTCCCATACAGGATCGCTACACGCTATGAAATGGCGCCGCTGGCTGCCACTGCGCATGCGCCATTCGAACCGCTATCGATAATTACTGAATCACTGAAGTAACCGACTCCGACGAGTCATCGGCACTTTCATTGGATTGTAGGAATCATTTGTCTAAACAACTCCATCACTTGAAGAATCGATTCAATGAATACTCCGAATAGTCCGTTTTAGCTCATTGTGTAATGTTACCCGAAGCAAAATGTTAGATTTAGATTATTTTTCTTTGTTAGTGTGGCTATTAAGTGGTCCCGGGTTCAGTTTCCAGATAAGACAATATAGGTCTTTACGTGTGGCATTTGCATGTTCTCCCTGTATGTGTGAGTTTCCTTCGGGAACTCCGGTTTCCTTTCAATCCAATTACATACAATCAGATTAATTAAAGATACTGACATTGATAATGGATGGATTTGTTATAAATAAAAAGTGGTGCACGATTGACGTCCCAGTCACCTCACATCACGGTCCAGGCAGTCTAGGTCCTTTCTGTGAGATTTGTATATTCTCCCTATCTTGTGTTATTTGCTCGTTTATTAGGATTTGAACTTCACATTTGTACACGTTCGGTGTATTAATTAAAACACAAGGACACAAGTTACTGGGTAATTTAACACGAGAACATGTTAACTGTTACAGTGCATATAGGGATCGTACCCAAGATCTAACAAGGACAACCAGAGAGAAAGTGAAGTACTACCGTAGTACAAACAAATGTTGACATTTTTTTAAAGCATCATTGATCGTACAGATCGACCAGTCACTCAGAAGATCGAGACATAACTAAGAGACGCGTTTGTTAAAAAAATTTATTTACTCATCTCAACCAAACACTGTAAAATGTTGAGCATGCACAAATCACAGATTTAAATTTATAATCTGGAGGCTGAACTGAGTTAATCATGAATCAAACGAAAGAAATAAGACTGATGTTACTTCATCATCGACTGGCCAAAACACACTTTATAACAAAAGTGGAAAAAGTAACTTTACAGACAATCAACTTGATTCAAAAGAGAAGGAGGGGGGGGGGTCGTTTGGAATACTTTAAATAAAAAGGCTGGCACGATTTCTTACATCTCATTTCAAAATGTGTACATTGCCGAGCAAGTTGTGAAACTCGCTAGGTAAGATGTATAACAAAAAGTAGAAGAGAATTCTTTCACTGTATGTAAAGACAAAACCATTACAATCTTTAGAAAAACAAAAACCCAAAACTTGTTTACAAAACGTTAGAAGATATTTACAAGATGCAAGATGATTCGATACAAAATGAATGAAGTAGGGAACTGTGGGTCAGTAGCGACGGTTAAAGGCTCCGCCAGCCTGCATGTTGCCGCCACTGCCACCCTGCATCATCTGGTTCGGTCTGTTTAGGTTTCCGGACATCTGCTGAGAAGGTCCGCCGCCCTGCATGAAGCCGCCACGGCTGAGGAGAGACATTTTAAAACAAAACTTGTTTAAAAATAAGCTCACACTTCTGACTCCTACAGCATCCGTGCAAACAACCAGACTGGCGTATAAAAACTGTTTTAAATCATCAAGACCAAAATGATTAAAATAAAGCTACAAAAAATACATCCAGACTTCTTACCTGTTCATTCCTCCCCGGCCCACGTTGCTGTGACCCGGCATGCCACGGTTCGATCCTGTAAGAGTGAGCAAGGATAAGTGGTTAAAAAAAAGAAAAACCAATAACAAGAATAACTTAATTCAAACAAATAATATATGTTGTGCAGCACATACCTTGCCAGGGACGGTCACCATCCATCTTACGTCCAGACTCCCAACTGTCTCTAAACAAGTAAACGATGAGTGAATTTAACACAGCTGGCCAATTGATAACAGACCAAGTCTAATAAGACAGATGAAATATCAGCACTATTTACCTTCCAGGTGCATTCATGAGGCGCTTATCGAAACCACCACTACCCCAGTTATCCCTGGAATCCCTGCTGTGCTTGTCTCGGTCAGAGAAATGCTGCAGGAAGATAAACACATGATAAATCCGCCACGTACCTGACACTACATTTAGGATCTGTGTACGCCAGTGAAATACAGATGAGCAGCGGTTTATTTACCTGCCCATTTCTGCTCCCAGACATGCCTCCTCTCCTGAAGGACAGATTGAAAAAAGGGTTGATTGAATACTGTGGCCTGCACTAGATCATACAAACTCATTTCACAGAAATACACGAGGCTATAATTATAATAACAGCAGCAGCAGTCAAAACATATTCTGTTAAAAGAGCTGTGACTAAAGAATACTGCAACTAAAAGTACGTTTGCACAACGCTCAAGAGTTTAAGACAAAAAGTGTCTTTAACACTCCATACAACGTCAGCCAAGGATTTACATAGCAACAGAGATGCTAAAATAAATGTGCAAAAATACAAAAAGAAATATTTTTGTGGTAAAAATCCCCCTGCTAACCATTTATCTTTAAAAAAAATAATAAAATCACAGCTATGACCAAAATCCCTAAATATGAATAATACGAAAACAATGCAGAAGTACAAAAACTATAAGGTCTATAAAACCGCAGCAAATCTGGTGTGATGGTTCAACAGTAAACGTACCTGTCCATGAACCTGTTGTCCTGAAAGCGATTATCTCTGTGGTCAAAGTCTTGAAAGCGATCCTGTCGTCCGAAACGATCGTCCATGGACATTCTCTTAGCCGACCAATCGTCCTTCCTGTAAACATCAGAAATACAATATTGGGTAAGTTTTTATAAGCTGATAATGTCCCTAATCTTGTCCTAACCTAAGGACCTCCATGTAACAGATGCCCACAACCCACTCAGCCAGTTTAGTAAAATTCTTTTTTTTAAATAATCATGAGCGCTGCATCTCAGTGCTCCATCTCAGTACTGACTGATTTCATCATGCGTAGTCATTAATTTATGACGTTTATATTTTATAAAGTATTTATCATTTGCTAAATATCTTCAGCACCTGGAATCCATGTCGAACGGCCTCTTGAGTGGCCGGCGCTCTTGGTCGAAGCGGAGCTGCTCCTGCTGCCGGCGTAACTCCTCGCGTTCACGGTCGATGCGCTCCTGCTCGCGTTTGCGCTCGTACTCCACCCGCATGCGCATACGCTCCAGAAACTCACGCTCCATGCGGTCCGTTTCCAGCTGTCGCTTTTCAGACTCCAGCCAGTCTCTCTTACGGCTCAGCCTCTCGCGCTCCTCGCGCTCGCGGAACAGACGGATGCGCTCACGTTCGGTACGGCTGTCGCGGTCACTGAAACAGAGTTTCAAGTTTATATCAAATACATTCATGGAACAGCAGCTGGTGTAAATCCACACATGGGAGAACATGTAAATTCCACACAGAAAGATTCCAAACCACCTGATCTGGAGCTCTGACCCAGAACCTTCTTGCTTTGAGAAGTCAGTGCTAATATTCACTGTGCTGTTTATGGGGAAAGAATTAGCACCAGAAACTGAAACGTCCTGCTTTATAGTCATCAGCCAGCTCCTTAATTAACTTGCAATATAATCTCATTACAGACAGATGTCGCCATTGCACTCAGTTTCTTTTTTTTTTTTAATCATCTCTCCAGTTCATCTTTCTCCACCTCTCCTGGTTCACAAGCACCCTGCACCACATTAGGTGGTTCCATAGACAGTTTATATGAATTGTTGATGCCCTGTGACTCTTATATACGATATCTGCTAATATCAGATTTGGAAATTTACTACGACTGAAAGCTTTTCTTAAATTTTTTTAATGATTTTGACGTAATCGATATAAATTAATTCACTGGGATGATTGTTACGAAACAAACATTTATTGGCTGGATGAATAAAATACTTTACCATATTGTATTTTTACAACAACCAAAAATCGTATTGTGCACCCTGTTTGCAGCGTGGGTGGTGTGTATCATTATATCCCAAATAGTTTTAGAATTTTGACATCATATTTCACATTTAATTGTGTTTGGAAACCCACACATATGTGAGAACATGAACATGCCTGGAAATCCAACCCAGAACCGTCGCCTTGCAGGAAGTGCTATCCACTGTGCCACCCTGATGCATGCTCATGTCCATTCCACCCAAGTTATTGTTTCCAATCGCTCACCTTGAGTGGTGATGCCTTTCAGCATCTCGGAGACTTTGCTTGCGACGCCACTGCCGGTCACGCTCCTGACGCCGCTTGATTTCTTCGAATGACACAATGTCGCTCTTGTCTTTGCTGGAGGACATGCTCTGCAAGAAAACAATTAGGTTCAAATGATTTAACACACACATGAGCACGCATGATTTCCCATTAAAACATTTTCATAACAGAAATTAAATGTACCCGCTCTCGGCTCCTGGATTTGGTGCTGTCAGCTTTGTCAGCGGCATCAACAGCTTCCCCATCTGCAACAGAAAAGCCGACACCGTTACCCTTAGCTTGTAGATCAGCCAGTAAACAACCCAGAATCCTTCCGATAACGCACCTTTGTCATCAGAGCCCTTGCTTTTCTTATCTTTGCTGTAGGAACAAGAGAAAATACATGACAGCGATCACACAGTTTGATCATATGAGCTTTAAATTAAGATCGACGCTGCTGGTTCTTTACCTGGAGTCAGACGATTTCTTCTCAGCTGGCGTTTTCCCAGCGGGCTCGTTCTTAGCCTTGGTGGAAACGGAGAACATTAAAAAAACTCACAAAAAGGTATCAACAAAGTGTAACTAATGGCACAAGAGGTTGAAGGAACACAATTACCTTTTCTACAAAGATCATCCGATCATGCAGCTCAGTACGGTGCAGGTTCTCTACACACTTTGTAGCTTCGTCTGCAGACGACATAGTGACAAAACCGTAGCAGCGAGCTCCTGGACTGCGAGCGTTTGTCACCACTTTAGCGCCGGCCACCTATAACACACATGATAAACAAATCCCAAACACAAGCATTTGAGCATCTATAGCTATAAATCAGTTAGCTGAGTGGTGCCATATAGAGTTGATTCAGCGTTGGTGTGTGTGTGTCAATGATCAGTCATGTTCACTACTGTATGTAAAAAAAAAAAAAATTCTTTAACACACAAACCTTGCCATATTTACTGAACAGAGTCTTCAGATCGGTTGCTTTAGTGGTTGAAGAAAGGCCGCTGACCCACAGGCTCCTTCCAGTACTGGTGACCGAACCTGTAAAAACAAAGTATAAAAGATGTTCATCCTTCATCCTTATTGTGGAAAGAAATCGTTAAAACTTGAAACATTTAATATAATTTTATTATACAACATCATTATTATACAAAATCATAATTTGTAGCCTGAAGTCTGTGTTTACCTTTGACATCATTTGATTGATCTTTGTCTGATATCTCATCACTGCTGGAGAAAAAAAGCATTTTATTACAAGACTGTACAGTAAAGAAAGTTGAGCTTTAAAATACCCACCTGGTGAGACGTCGCGGCCGCCAAAAAAAAAAAAAAAAACACTAGGAATTGAAAAACTGAATCTGTGAGCTTGACTATGGCATCTTAGATGGCAATCGTTTTATCATTAAATGAGAGGGAAAAGGGGGATGAGACTGACTTAAATGAAGAACCAAATGCGCCGTCCATTACACTTCCCAAGGGCATCCAAACGTCATAACAAAGGAGCCAAAGTAACAGTTTGTAACAACCATTGTTCTAGTAGACAGAAAACAACAAACCTCTTTTTCTGATCACCGCCCTCTACAGAGGACTCTTTCGCCTCAGAAGTGCTCTCATCGTTCTTCTTGTCTTCGTCTGTCTCTTCGGTCTTCGGTGCCGATCCTGATTCGACGTTCTCAATTTCCGTGACATTGGCCTGAGCTGACGCGCTCTCGCCATCGGAGAAATTGTCCTTCACGCCTTGTTGGTCCCCACATGGCGGATGGACTTTGCTTGGCTTCGAGGCATTATTGTCCACTTCCATAGTGTCGGCGTCCTCGGCTTTAGCGAGGTCGGACACATTGTCTCCCTCTTCCGGCTCCTCCTTAAGTGGCTCTGATTTACAAGACCCCGCTACTTTCTCACTTTCTACGAATGTAACAGGAATAGAATGCAACAGAGTTTAATCACTTCTGAGACATTGCACAGGTTAGCCTGGAACTGACTAGGACGCGACCCACTGCTGCACATACCACAAGAGTTAAGTAGAGACCTAAAAGAGACTGGAAAAGCCACTGAGCCTAAACAGACACGATTCCTGCCTACAGTCCTCATTCGGTTCACCTGAAGCCACGTGGGGAGAACGTGCAGAATGCCACGGGAAGCAGAGTGTCCATCCTTGGTCCGGATTGCAGATGAAAATGTCCACATTCAGTCCACGAGCATTTTATTAAGAAATCAATAAACGAGTCCATTAGAGAATCTTCACAAAATTAAACAAAACACTCAAAACGAGTCCTTTCAGCACGCTTGAGTCGGTGTGATTGCGAATCCTCGATTCCTCTTCTGAAGTCTTCTTGTGGCAAACTGCACAAGCTAACAAGACATCACGTGAACCCTCCTAACCACTTATTACTGGCTCTGAGTGGAAGCGCTTCCTTTTCAAATAAGGAATCAAATCAACAAATAAACAAATCCGGAAAATGGTGGCATCATCGCTTTAACACAAAGCCAGTAATATTTGGATTTCCAGTCTCTTTGTGCGACTATGAACTGCTATTAATTGCTAATCGAGCTTGAAACGACAGTACACATATACGGTCATATACAGTACCTGTTCCTCCTTCTACAATTTCGGACCCTTCTCTAGGTTCAAGCTCCTAAAACAAAGAAATAATCGCACATTAAATCACTGTATGGCGCACAATATGAGCACATTTAATATTGATGATAACGTTAGACATGTTTTAACAGAATTTTAGCATTAAACACTCACCTCTTCTAGCTTGGACAGTGCTGTGAAATCGGTGTAACTGTCCTTCAGAAGTTCATCCTCGTCATAATCATCCGATCCAGCAGCGTGATCTCCATCAGCTTCATCCAAAATGTTCATGACCAGGTCATGAATGTTTTCTGACTGCGCATGAACTTCCTAATAAATAAGAAGACCAGCGCAAGTTCCATCACATACAGGATTTGTGAAACACATTCACCGTTCAGATCCACTGAATCTGGATAATGTTAGCAGAGGTATATAAACAGAACATCCACCTGGCCATCGACAGATTCCTCTTCATTTGTGCACTCCTCGAACCCATCGGTCTCTGGTTTCTTACCTGTGGATATTCACATCAGGATTAGGATCAGGAGTTCATTAAATCTATACGTGCATTATCTTAAGGAGGGCGGGTTAGGGTTAGGACTTTGCATGTTCCTTCACTGTCTATGTAGAGCTTCTCCGGTGCACGCAAATCGAAGATACGTAAACTGACCACGACTGTTTTAAACGTGAACGTGACACAAAGTGTAAAACATCCAACTATCTTAAAGAAAATAAAAACCTATTTACCTTTAGGAGTCCTGCGAGGTGTTTTCTTAGGCGTTATCTCAAGTTGTACCACAATTTCATCCGGATCTCCACCTTCCTCCTCGATGGCCTTGAGAAACAAGTGAAAATGTTCAATTGATTTATTCTGACTCACAAATAAAAGAGAACTAAACACTGGGAAATAACTTCAGTACGAGTTTTAAACATCCATCCATGCATCATTTCGATTTACCAGCGCTTACTCCGATTTAGGGTCACGCTCGGTCACACTGAGGGACGGTGTAGCCTAGTGGGTAGAGTGCTGGGCTGGGAACCCAAAATTTGGGGGCTCAAATCCAGGCTCTGCTACACGGCCACTGTTGGGTCCTTGAGCGAGACCCTTAACCCTGTCTGCTCCAGGGGGTGCCGTATGTTGGCTGACCCTGCGCTCTGACCCCAAACTTCCACACAAGTTGGGATATGTGAAGAGACACATTTCATCGTACTGTACATCTGTACATGTGTAATAACTAATAAAATTTAAATTAGAACCACAGTGCTTCATAAAGATCTGACCTTTGTGTTTCATTTCATTCTTAATTGTGTTTCTGATCTTTTAAAGATCACTCATTGTAAAACTATAAAACATTACAAGCAACATATCTGAGGCTACAAGCAGCTCGAATAATGTTGTTCACAGCCCCAGGATGCCCTGCTGCCTTACACGAAAAGCAACTTCTTTCCCCCGTGGCTGAACCACATCTGTCAGCCCTGTTCTTAAGACTCTAGATGATTTCTGTGATGAGGACACATCACACGATCCTTCAACTGCTCTGATCATCACTAGGGTGATGTGGAACCTCTAACCCCACTGAGTACCAGCAGTGAGTCAGTCCAGGCT
>JAOTRQ010000003.1:2253468-2266729 GCA_028565875.1 Hoplisoma paleatum | reverse complement strand
GCCGCGCTCGCGTGCACATATTTATAAACGTCAGCAGCTCGAGGAAAGAGAGAGAGAGAGAGAGAGAGAGAGAGAGTATATACTCATATAATGAGCGTGTGTGTAGACTCATATAAAGTGTGTGTATACTCACAAAGAGTGTGTGTAAATACTCTAGAGAGAAAGAGAGAGAGAGTATAAGATACTCACAAAGAGTGTGTATGTGTGTAGACTCACATAAAGTGTGTGTATATACTTTTATAAATAGAGAAAGAGAGAGTGTGTGTGTGGGTATTTATATATATATATATATAAAATAAAATATATATAATATAGTATAATATATATATAAAGAGAGAGGTGTGTACACATCTAAAGAGAGAGAGAAAGAGAAAGAGAGAGAGAGGGGTGTGTGTGTGTACACATCTAAAGAGAGAGAGAGAGAGAGAGAGAGAGAGAGAGAGGTGTGTGTGTACACATCTAAAGAGAGAGAGCTGTGTGTGTGTGTGTGTGTGTGTGTGTGTGTGTGTGTGTGTGTACTGTATAAAGACAGAGAGGGCGGGAGTGCTGAGGTTATTCGGTAACACACTCTCAGTGGTGGTGGTGGTGGTGCGCGGATTCGGTCTCACACACACACACACACACACACACGAGCGCGCGTGCTGCTCGTATCTCGGCTGTGCTTGCACACGGGCAGTCCGGACACACACAGGGACGTGTTGGGAAGCATCATGGCACTAAGTGGAACCATTTTACCCTCGATTGCGACGTTTTCAGCGCAGAAAGAGAAATGCTGGGAGAACGTGAGTGACTTTTACTGAAGATGATTATTATTTATTATTGTTATTGTTTATTGTTATTGTTATTTATTATTGTTATTGATCTCGATCGTTATTGTTTATTCTTGGTGTTTGTGGTGTTTGATCAGAGATGAGAATTTTTGGATGAAATCAAAACAAACAAATGTGCAAAGTTGCTTCGTTTAGTTTGTACATGAAACACAACTTATTTATATTATAAATAATAATAATAATTATTATTATTATTTATTGCTACAGTCTGTCCCAAGTTTAACTGGACATAACAAGAGCAACAATGTCTTGTGATTTGTCTCGTCGTACTAAAATGCTTTGAATTAAAAATAAATAACAATAATCATTATTATTAGGTGCTGTACGTTTAGTCTGAAATTCCTTTTATTGTTTATTAAATAAAAAATTTTGCATTTATGATTTATTTATCATTTATAATAAAGCTTTAATGCTATATGGCTGCTTTACTATTGAGTCCCGGATCCCAAATTCCTCACATACCAGAGACCCGAAGAGTTAAACCAGATAAGATTATAATAGTAATGATTTATAATTATAATAAATAATAGGTAATAAATAACATCATCTAACGAGAGTCTTTCTGACCCCCGCTGTTTAATAATGCACCCAATTTATCATTAATATCATATATTTTTTAAAAAAACATAAAAGAAGTGATAATAATAATAACTTATTACACACTTGTAGCTTTGAGATTCCTAAAATTCCTCCTAAAGATTCCATTGAACACAAGTTACTGCAAGATGTTCACAACCTTCGAGAAACGTTGAGCTAACGTTCAGATCCGTCCTGACGAGAAGCTAATGTCCCGTGTTCTTCCCACAGAGGTGGAGAGAAGACCTGGACCGGATTGTGATGTCCGGCTGCTTTGCCGAACTATCGTCCGGCATGGACACTGTAGCCAGAGGGGAAGACGAGGATCTGGATAAGTACCTGGATCTGGAGTTTATCCTGGCAAACACGGCGGGATCCGACAGCCTCGTCATGCCCGGGCACACCATGGGTGGCGACTATAGAATGCAGCAAGTGGAGTGTAGGAGCGCGTATAACTCCAGCACGGCGTACCCAGTGCCGGAGCTGAACGCCTCCCCTCCACCGTACGGTGCCAGCCTGATGGCAGAGCTCCTGCGCCCGGACGTGGACGCGTACTGCCCGGCTCAACCGTCCGCCAACCTCGTGGCCCAGGGGAGATTCCTCGTCCGGCCCGGCTTTCATAGCCAGGACCTTTCCGAGCATGTCAAAGTCGAACCCATCGCAGACGGTTATGGACCCGTCATGGGCATGGTGCCCAAGATCAAACGAGAGAACGAGAGCGCCTGTATGAGGGCGTATGAGCAGCCCATGTTGGCGCATTCACCACAGGGTTCGGGCAGCATGACGCCGCCGCTCAGCCCGGCCGAGATAAACGCCCTGAACACGGACACCCAGAGCCAGATGTGCCACTCACTCCAGTACCCGCAGGGCTTCGCGTGCCACGCCCCCACGCACATCCAGCTCCAGTACCCGGGCACGCCACGCTTCGAGACAATGCCGCCTCCCAGCGCTGGGCAGAGGCTCCTCCTGACGCCGCCGTCCTCACCGCTCGAGCTGGACGCCAAACCCAAGAGGGGGAGACGCACGTGGCCGAGGAAGAGGACGGCCACACACACCTGCACCTACGCCGGATGTGGCAAGACGTACACCAAGAGTTCACACCTGAAGGCGCACCAGAGAACACACACAGGTAAATAACGTTTCCTCCACACACACAAACCTCACAAGTAAACCACCACCAGAGGATTTTCCGGGCTAGATCTTTAAGATGCTCTTCATGCTCCTCAAACCACGTCCTAGCTGAAGATCCAGGAGCATCGATGTTCAAAGCTTTTAAGAGGAACTAACTGAGGTTTATAATCTGCAGAGGTTCAGGATCTTGCTTGTAAGAACTGTTCTTGGATCTTTGAGAGATGTTGAAGAACGTGGGGTGAAGAATCAAAGCCTAGTAAGATCTTTCAGTCAGCATTTTTGTGAGGAACGTGGCATTTTAGAAATCGAAAGTCGTTTTAGAGCCGGGGTTTTACTTTCTGTAAAAACTCTGTGACTGAAACAGAACGTCTATCAGAGTCACGACGCCGTTTCAGTTTCGTTCCTTCTACAAGCAGTCGTGTGTTCGATTCATTCAGATCTCATTCCGGTTCTCACACAAACCCACACAGTCTCAACCGGGTCCGTTTTGTGTGGGTCTTTCTGTTGTGTGTGTGTGTGTGTGTGTAACTGATCTGATCTTTCTATCGTCTCCTTCCTTTCCAGGTGAGAAACCGTACCACTGCAGTTGGGAAGGCTGCGGATGGAAGTTCGCCCGCTCCGACGAGCTGACCCGTCACTTCCGGAAACACACCGGGCACCGACCGTTCCAGTGCCACCTCTGCGAGCGCGCGTTCTCCAGGTCCGACCATCTCGCTCTGCACATGAAGCGGCACATGTAAAGATAACATATTCGGACCCGTGGTGGAAACCCGTACACACGTTCTCACCGGACGGACCTTCACCGTGTAGCTGGTTCTACTCTGACTGGAAACCACTGTAGTGGGCTGGACCTGCACTCATGACGTAACTGGAATCGATCGGTCAAAAACAAACAAACAATAACAACAACAACAACGTGTGCTTGTCACGTCACAAAGTGCCTCTACGATCACGTCTAGACTGGATCAGATAATCATCACAAAGTGCCTTCATGATCACGGACTAGATGTTCATCACAAAGTGCCTTCATGATCATGGACTAGATGTTCATCACAAAGTGCCATGAACATGTATTTGTCATCGATGCAGCTGTTTCCAAGAGAAAAAAGCTTCAAGACAACGTTTTTAAGTTTCTAAAACTGCCAACCGTTGAACCGAATGTCTTGAGCGATATATTTGTATAACAACATTTAAATCAGGGTCTTATTTTTTATGGTTTATGTGTATTTTTTTACGGTAAATTTCAGACGGTCCCATGTTCAACTGGACGTTACAAGGGCTACAAACGTGTCTCGTGATTTTATTTTTGGGACAAAGTCTTTTGACTTGTACATAATTTATACATTGTAAATATTGTATTTACTGTATATATATATAAATATATATTAAACTTTATTAAATCTGAAATTTTACACCTCACTTGTGTGTCAAGTTCTGTGTTTCTATAAATGACTGGAAAGAATTTAATTCAAGTAGCACGATCAGAGAT
Organism: Hoplisoma paleatum; assembly: GCA_028565875.1. NCBI lineage: Eukaryota > Metazoa > Chordata > Actinopteri > Siluriformes > Callichthyidae > Hoplisoma > Hoplisoma paleatum. The sequence continues at coordinate 2,262,703 of JAOTRQ010000003.1, read as the reverse complement.
GCTGGACAGTAGATGGCGTAATGATGCATTAATCCAAAGCGATTTACTATTAAATGCATACACCAATTTTAAAGGGTTAAGGGCCTCGCTCAGGGGCCCTATAGACGCAATTTGATAGTAGCGGGGCTTGAACTGATGACCTTCTGCACCCAAGTCCAGAATCTTAACCACTAACGTTACACTTTACGACACAGAGAAGCTTTTTTTTAGTTCTTTAGTTTTGATATGTTATAAACATGTTATTAACACTGTGCTCACATACTAAACGAGTACACTAAACACCTGAACAGGTCAGCAAGTCTGTCGCAGGCTACAGAGACGAGACCAACACAAACAGGTTCACCGTTTCGGTCTCTCCAATCAAACAGGACTGCATGTTTTTTTGGACTGTTGGAGGAAACTCATTACACAGACATGCTAAAGAACGGCGGACGACTGAACAGCTTACACGACACGACTTTCACTCCTGGTCTGAGGAACAGGATCTGAGAACGTAAACGTTATGTGAGGAGGTTGAAATGCTGCGTTTCCACGTTTCTCATTTATATTATTAGTTTGATTTCTGCACGAGTTTCACTTCTCAGAGTAGAAGCTGCGTTTCTCTACAACAGACCCGGGCAAGTTTTATGACACGCGGGACACATTCGGCCCTTTGGGTGTTCCAGTCCGGGTCCGCGGCGTTTATGTTGTACATGTGATACAAGTGTGTGACTTCTACTTAATAAACCATGACATAGTAATACAACTGTCAAACTGTGATGTCATAATGATTGTTCTTTTAATTTAAACTGGTTATGCTTGGAGAATTATTTTTATTTTTTTCAATCTTTGGCCTCCAACACGATTCCTAAATGTACATAAATGTTTACAGAATATTTACTTAAACTTTTTATCAGCAGGAGCAGCTTATCAAAATATCTAATCATTAATCTACTTGATTATAAGAGGAGGAAATAAATATCCAGCAGAATGAAGTTCTCAGGTTCTCGTTGTTTCGGCCCTCGAACAAACTTCAGATTAGAATTTTATTACCCAGTTTTCATCTAGAATGTTAATTAATTAATTAAATATCCTATTATAGTGGTGATTTCTGTTCTCACGTCTCACTTAGTTACAAAAACATTCACATTTGTCACAGACGTGACTTACAACTGCGACGGAATTGCGGATTAAAGAGCCAAACAGTGGCATCTTGGGGGAAATGGGGCTTGAACCGGTGACCTTCCGATCCGAGCCGTGACTGTCCCCCGGGTCCGTTGCGGTTAGACATGCTGGACCGTATCTGCGTGTGTATCGAGACGCCACTCGTTGTTTTCCTCCAACCTTCACCGAACTTTGACTAGCATGATGGCCGAGGAACTGTGTGCTTTCCCACAATGCACTAGCAGTACACAGCCTGGGGTAGTTTTGGTGGTTCACAAGAACACGCCATTTAAATGCTGAACCAATAAACATTAGCGTCTTTATCGTAGACCGACGTCTGAGCTTCAGTTTGCTTAGCATGTTGGTGTTGATTTACATCGCGTGTTAATTCTAAACCGCACGAGTGTTTCGGTCTGTTTACTAACACAACAAACCGAACCGACACACACAACTTTCATTGTTGTGTTGCTTTCATGTGTGTGTTGTTGTTCCTGTCATATTTTCTCAAGTGATTCTCTCTTAGCTTAGTTGTTGTTGTTGTTGTTGTTGTTGTTGTTGTTGTAATTTGTGTTATCATTATGTCATGAATTCACAATTTACACAGATGTGGTCGCATTAATTGTGACTGGACAATCACACACCAGGACAGATGTGTGTGATGTTTATTATATTCATTTATTCATTTGTACTTTTATGTATTTATTCAGCTTATGTATCCTATTTACGTTATTCTAGCGTAATTCTGCCAGATGAATACACTAAACACCTGAACAGGTCATTAGTTGCCGGGAACAGAGACCAACACACACACAGACACACACACACACACAAACACACATGATTATTTCAGTATCAGCAATTAAGTATCTGGCTGCATGTTTTTGGACTGTGGGGGGGGGCACCCAGAAGAAACCTACGCAGACACGAGGAGAACATGCAAACTGCACAAAGAAAGCCCCAGTTGTACCCGGGAATCGAACTGAAGCACTGAGCCACCGCGCCGCCCCCTGTTTACTTACTTATTATAAACCCTTATTAATGTTTATTTAACTATTTATTAACTATTTGAGCCTCTTATGTTGTAAAAAATATTCATACCGGGAACTCTGGATTTAATATTTTATCTGTTTCTGGAGATAAATGATCTTCGGTGGGTGAAATGTATAATATTTATTTATTTATTTTTAATTCATGCCAGTTAAAGACTTAAATGACAACAGCAATTAGTGTTTAGTATTCGAAAAGGGAATTCAGGAATGTTTGGAATGTTCGGTCCGGGTGTCTGGAATGTCTCCTGGTTTTGCATGTTCTCTCAGGAGAGCTGGAACGAGCGTGGGACGAGTTCGCCACCTGCTGGAAACTCACTGAAATATTCGAACCTCCATGGTTTAGGTTGTTTACTCAGGCTACGAAATGTTTTGCCTTCCCAAATCTGATCCCCCCTGATCTAGAACCTTCTCCCGAGAGCACCAATGATGCCTCGTGCACATTATGACCTCACACACCTGACCGTTGCAAGGCGATCGTCCCCTACGCCTCACAGAGACGCATCTGGCTCACATTAGCACAAAGTTCGCTGGCTTGACAGTTTCGGTCATTTCCGTCCATACCACGATATCCACCGGGGCCCGCCCGAGTCCCGAGTCGAGGGCCCTGGCTTCCTGCGCCAGCTGATAAAATACACTCCACTCCAGCACGTCTGGAACATCTCAACATCAGTACGGCCTCTCAGACGGGATCTCAGCATGGCAAACGGCTTTGAAACGACGCGCCAGAACAAGCCGGAGATACGATAAGAGCAGGACCGCGATTCAGGGTTCCAGGTTCCAGGGGACGCAGGCGGGGCCACACCACACGGACCTCATAATGGAACACAACACGTCCTAAAATCTGCTCATCATTAACAATTAACAATACTGTAAATGCACTGATGTGCTATCACCCGCCCTGAACTTTGTTACTTGATTGACATACAGGTCGACCAATCAGACGCGGAACTGAAGGCCGATTTATGCTTCTGTGTCATCTTGACAACGGCGTTTTCATTATAAGATGATGTTTGATCATCACAAGACGACGCATCGTTGTTACAAGACGACGTATGATCGTTATAAGATGACGTCTGACCATTATAAGTTGAGGTATAACTGTTATAAGACGACGTATGATTGTTATAAGATGAAGTATGATCGTTATAAATATGATAATTATAAGAGGATGAAGTATGATCGTTATAAGATGAGATATGATTGTTATAAGATGAGATATGATCGTTATAAGACGACATATGATCATTATTAGATGAGATATGATCGTAATAAGATGAGATATGATCGTTATAAGCTGACGTATGATTGTTATAAGATGAGATATGATCATTAAAAGACGACGTATCATCGTTATAAGATGAGATATGATCGTTATAAGATGACGTATAATTGTTATAAGATGACGTATGATTGTTATAAGATGACGTATGATTGTTATAAGATGAGATATGATCGTTATAAGCTGACGTATGATTGTTATAAGCTGAGATATGATCGTTATAAGCTGACGTATGATTGTTATAAGCTGAGATATGATCGTTATAAGATGGCGTATGATTGTTATAAGATGACGCATGATTGTTATAAGATATGATCGTTATAAGATGAGATATGATCATTATAAAATGACGTATGATTGTTATAAGATGAGATATGATTGTTATAAGCTGCCGTATGATTGTTATAAGCTGAGGTATGATCGTTATGAGATGATGTATGATCATTATTAGATGAGATAAGATCGTTATAAGCTGACGTATGATTGTTATAAGATGAGATATGATCGTTATAAGATGTATGATCATTATTAGATGATGTATGATCGTTATAAGCTGACATATGATCGTTATAAGATGAGATATGATCGTTATAAGCTGACGTATGATTGTTATAAGATGAGATATGATCGTTATAAGATGAGATATGATCGTTATAAGCTGACGTATCCTCTCCCATGATGCTCTCCTCTCAGGATGTTCAGTCGTGCAGGTGAATCTGGACCTCGAGTGATTCTGGAAGCTTCTAAAACGTCTCCGGTTCAGTTTCACATGTCGAGTAAACATCAAATTGTGCAGGAATTTCCTGTAACTTCAAAGTTGCTGCAGTCAGCCAACGAGTTGCGACTGCAGCTGCAGCTCCGTCTCGTTTTCTCACGCTCGCAACTCTGGAGAAAAACTCAAACTGCCAACGCGAATGTAGGAAACACAGAATTCCCCGAGTCCGACGCCAACATTCCTGCTGCAGCGGGGCCCCGGCAAACACCGAAGGAATTACAAACACACTCCGGCCATGTGTGTATGATGCTGCTGGTTTAAAAAAGCTGAATAAAGAATCCAGTTTCCTCTCCGCTGCAGGAAACACACTCTTATTTGGTGATGAAGGTGTGTGTGTGTGTGGGGGGGGGTCTTTTAATATTGGAACATGACTACCAGGATTGCGTTACGAGTGCCGCCACAGCTTTACAGATCACAACCGGCGGTTAGAGAACCATCCTCGTCATCAGAAGGTTGCAGGTTCGATTCAGAGAGTTGACTGACCGAACCCAACTGCCACCCCCAAGGAGTCATGGCAAGGGCTGTCTACTGGACAGGGCATAGTTATGCTCACTACTGCCCACTAGTGAGAAGTAAAACCCCACCCTCTCCGTTCACTGCACCGGCTGGATTAAACAAAAACCATTTCCTCACACAGGTAAGTATCCCAGAAGTCACGGCGGCAATCCCCAGGCGTACTGTGTAGAGTTTGCATGTTCTCCTTTTGTCTGTATGGTTTTCCAATAGATGGATGGATGAATGGATGGAGAGAGAAACACCAGAGCATGAAGACATTTATCAGAAATGTTTCGTTTTATTTTATGAAACAAAAGGACCACATGGCAAGCAAACGGCATCTTAATAAACAAACTTTTTGTTTTCTTCGTTCTTTTTCGTTTCTCTTTAAAATGCCTTTAAAAAGTTTTACCATTTTAAATTGTATTTTTTAATATAGGACATACAGGAAATGGCGTATACACGGGAATTGTTTTCATTTTCAAACGCATTACAGTTTTGATTCATGATTTGGTTGAAGGGTTTTATGTACACGGGCGTGGAGGTTCTGCAGGGGGCCCCGGGCCCTGGGCGGAGGGGCCAGAGAGCGACAGGAGGCATCGGAAAGAAAAGGATCATAGGAAGGTTAGAACAAGATGGGAGTGGACGAATGAAACTATACAGACTATTGCACAGTGGATGAACACAGGAGAGACGACGGTGAAACTGCCAACGGCTTCGTATCAAACCGTCTGTAAAACGTAACGCCGCTCGTGGGCTGCGAACCCATAACAATAACACTGACCGTATGGTGAAAGAAAAGACAAGCAGCTTCACACACACACACTTTCCTTATTGTCCTCATGGTCGTTGTCTCTTCACACACACACCCCTCTCACTAAAGGCTGATTTTGCACTTCTGCATCGCTGCCACCGTCGCTTTCAAGAAATTCTCCGCTACACCACCTGATGGCGTCAGGTTTTCCGTTTACCCGCCAGTTTGAGCTACGAGAAAAGTTCATTGTTGTAGATCAGTATTGAACAATGGATGATTTAAGTTTTAGATTATAAATGAAACATTGAGGCGCACACACACACACACACAGAGATTACTTATACTACAAGCGTGCACACTCTATTGTTTTGATGGCTCTAGTGCTCCACTTTAGTAGTTGCTACTTTCCATCAGTGAATCGGGGAATCGCACCCCATTGTTATCGTTTTGATGGCTGTAGTGCTCCCCCTTGTGGTCGGTGTCATTTTCACTGTGTAGTTCGAAAGTGGTGGTGGTGCAAAAGGGGCGACGCGGAAGCACCGTGCAGGGTGTTCACACCCACACAGTGATGCAGGAGTAAAAATCAGCCTTTAAAGTAAAGTAGAAGATCTCAGGACCACGAGATGATTTTAGTAGATCCACGATTTGAAAGATTTTATCAGCACATGATTTACTGACGAGTCCAAAGACCTGATCTTCGTCTCGAACCAGAGTTCACAGTTCAGTACATGAACGGAAACACACACGCACGCACGCACACACACACACACACACACACACACATGTATATTGCTCATGTTGGAAACAGATTGATGTGAAAAATACTTCAAATCATTAATAACCGATAAGAATCAGAGCCACAGATGAGACGCAGCAGCATCATGATCAGCTCACAGTACAAAAACTACACCGAAATAAAAACAAGTTACAACTCCATCATCATTAATACTGAACAGGTTAATACACAAAACACGACGGCGTCTCGGAGTGGGGCGGTTTGTACGTTTGTTGTCATCCTGAATAAAGTTTGAGAATAAACCAGATACACACCGGTTCGCTTCAACCGTCTTCGTGGATTGTGCTGATGACCCTTAATGAATAGCGGGTCCTTTAAAATAGAAACTAAAAACGTACCACTATGCAGAACATGGACGGCCCCCGATCAGCACGTCTCGGGTTCAGGAAAGAATCGGTCAAATAAAACAAATGATAAAAAACATTTTGTTTATGATCTTGCGACAACAAACATCTCGTGGCTGATGGAGGGTTAAGTGATGCTGGATATGAACATGGATCATACTGAGATAACAAACGGCTCTGTCCACACACACACACACACACACACACACACACTAAATAATCTATATGTGAGAGTAGTGCAGGTTATTGCAGTGCATGTAGACGCAAGTCTTGAGCATTAAAAATAAAATAAATCAATAAAAACATTAAAAAATATAAACAAATTGTAGCCCATGTAGCCTCGGCGTTCTCTCTCTCTTACATACACACACATATATACATACATATATACACACACACACACACACACACACACACACACTTCTCCGACGTCTCTGCTGCAGGGGTGTATGGAGGTTACGACAGACAGACATGACGAGAGTTCAGGTGTTCATCTCAGCTTTACTGAGCGCGATGGCCAGTTCCAGATCCTCCTGCTCCTGCTGCCGGAGTCTCTTCAGCCTCTCACGTTCGGCTCGCTCGCTCTCGCGTTTCGCCCACTCCATCTGCTGCGCCTCATTCCCAAACTGACGAGGATGAGGAGGCCCGGCGGGGAAAACAAACCATACACAGAGAAGAAGACAAGACTTAGAGCCGACACGCCGGACGGAGAACGTAGCGCTGGAGAACGTCCTCACACAAGCGGAACACGGCGTTCCACAGCGCTTAAAGGGTTAAATCGAACGATTAGTATCACGCTGCGTTGGTGCGTTTCAATATTGAAATACAAAATACAGTTTAGTACACGTTCAGATAATCGTACCTGCGATCGAGCCTGGAAGAGAAAGATTAATCCTGACAAAGCTACACAAACACACACTACTGTTACACACACACACACACACTACTGTTACACACACACACACACACAGGGGTCGTGGTGGAGATTGAACAGACCACCGATATGTAATAAAACAGTAATAGAACACGTGACGAGCGCACGGTTCTCAGGACGGGAACAGAAAACGTGTAACGTGAGTGGATCACATGGAACGGATGAAGCAGAAACATGCAAACGATGAAACGCGTAATTAAAAACGTGCTTTACTATTATTTAAAAAATTTAAAGAGGTACGTATAACGACCCCGGTGAGGCGTCTCATTGGCTACACAGACAGCTCTCGAACTTGGTACTCATGACTTCCATGAATCAGTCTGAGGCAGATTTCTGCGTCGTGTAATTCACCGCTCCAACATTAGAGGGCGCCCGATGTGCGCGTTTGTTTTGCGCCCTAGGTCTCAACGACGAGTGAAGACGTCATTCAAAACGAATAAACCAGGAGCGATATTAAATGGTCGACTCATGAAGGAAACGAGACACACATGCAGGGAGAGAAGACTTTAACGACAAGCGTGCGCACGGCATCGTTTACACGGCTATAGTGCCCCCCCTTGTGGTCAGCAGCGGTGCTCTTTGTTAGACGGCGTTTAGTTAGAACACGCCCGGCGATGCTTTGGCTCTGTGGAGGGAAAGTTGTCGGTTCGATTCCTCCAGCGTGCATGTATGCTCACTGCTGCCCCCTGGTGCCGGTTCACGGATAGGGTTCCACGCGGTAGATTTCTTTTAGTTCTAAAGTATTCAAAATTCTGAACATCTGAAAGACATTCACGCATTTATCGAGTTATAAATTGTGCACACATACATGTACTCGTCCATGGAGTCATTTACTCAGAAGTTCTACTCTGCGTGTACTTTACACGGCCGTAACGCGCGGCCGAGGCTTTCGTTACCGTCGGGAACCATAAAGAGTCCTTCTCTCGGAATATATTTACTCAGGAATTCAGCGCGTTGTTAACGGCGAGGTACTAAAACGTTGCGCTGTCGTACGTTTGACTGGTGAATGATGAGCTGAATGATTTCGCCTTTTTTGTCCCTGCGTGAACATAAGCGGGCGCGGGTGCAGGTGTGGGCGAGCGAGTCCCCGCGGCACCGTCACAAGCAGAGAGATTACAAACAAACGAACAAACAAACAAACAACAAAGCCCAGAATGATCAGGATGGAGGTGCTGCAATAGAAATGAATGAGTGCACAAAGAAATCCCATGCTGAGAAATCTCCAGGCTGAGAGTAGTGATACTGCTCCTTCCTGTCAACCAGTCACCATGGAAACATCTCCAAACTGACATTAACAGAGATCAAGGTTCCGTCGCGTTTACATTAAGGGTTCCGTGTTTCTGTTACAATCACGTTAAGGGTTCTATTACATTTACATTAAGGGTTCCGTTACATTTATATTAAAGGTTCGGTAACATTTACATAACGGGTTCTGTTACATTTAGAGTTCCGTTACATTTACAAAACGGGTTCTGATACATTAAGGGTTCCGTTACATTTACATAACGGGTTTAGTTACATTTCGGGTTCCGTCACATTTACATAACGGGTTCTGTTACATTTAGGGTTCCGTTACATTTACATTTCAGGTTCCGTTACATTTACATAACGGGTTCTGTTACATTTAGGGTTCCGTTACATTTACATTTCGGGTTCCGTTACATTT
>JAOTRQ010000003.1:2234058-2245547 GCA_028565875.1 Hoplisoma paleatum | reverse complement strand
GGTAGATAGAGAGAGAAAGAGGTAGGTAAGTAGGTAGGTAGAGAGAGAAGGGGGTGGGAGATGTTATTTAGTGTCTTTTAATAGGAACCGAATCCCAGTGCAGAAATAATCCGGAAGTTTCCTCACACCTGCTGTGAACGAGCTCCGGGTCCCAAACGGAACTCAAATATTCAGGGGGCGTCTTTTAAGGGCGTCTGAGGTGAGATCCCGTCGCTCCCGATGGGAACGTTAAAGACGAAGCAGGAACTCTGGGGGGACGTGGTGCTGCCGAAATCGTACGATCGTTTCATGATTTAATTCCTAATAAACCTGATGGCGGTAGAGATGGAGAGTAGCCAGCATGAGGCAACAGCGCTACAGAAGCCAATGGTTGTGGTCTGTTCCAGAAAAATAAAATAAATACAAATCTCACTAGAAAGCAGAGAGAATGTCGAAGGGAACAAAAACAAATCAATAAATAATCAGGAAAGCAAAAAAAATAAATAAATAAATAAAGGTGGACTGGACAAGAAGAGTAGCATCACTACGCTCAACTTACAGAGCTGAAGTCTGCAAAACCCAAGGAAGAATCTTTAGGGGCTTTACTTGAAGCAGATGGAGCGAACGGATCTTTGCCACTAAACGGGTCCCCGGGCCCCTTTTTACTCTGGAACGGGTCGTTGGTTTCGGGGCCGAAGGGCTGGAAGGGGTCAGTCGGCTTGCTCGTATCCCCCGACGATCCGGGCGTGTGAGTCGGGGTACTTTTACCTGGAAGAGTTTCAAAACAAAATTCATTTATTTATTAAGCTTTTTACCATCCGATTAACATCAATGTATTATTATTATCGTCTTTGGACTGCTAGAGGAAACCGGAGCGCCCAGAGGAAAAACCTAAGCGCTAATCTAGTGTTCTACATACATGTAGCAGGAACACAACAGATCTCGCCGTGGTCGTCGACGTACACGCGCATGTTCGCTCCAATAGGGTTACAATTCTTACGTGTATTTGCACTACTAGTGGTAGGTTCTGGTCCCCCCCCCGCACCCCTGTGTGTGTGTGTGTGTGTGTGTGTGTGTGTGTTTACTGTCCTGTACACTCCTGCTTTTGTATTTCACATGTTCTTGCACTGCTGTCGTTACTGCAGCTCTGAACAACCGTTTCTAGAAGTCTCGTCGCTTCTCTCGTACCATCCAGGATGTGCAACTCTCGTGCACATTTCCTTTCTGAACTGTGGGGTAAATAAGAGAAACCTGCCCCACCCTGATGTCACTGCACATGCCCGCGTGTGCTCATGTGATCTCGGTGTGGAACCGATGCGCCGCTTTAAACCACAGAGGCACAAAGAAACTTGTATAAAGTGACACAGAGGCCAACATCTGCCATCCAAGAAAGATCCGGCACGTACGTGTGTGTGTGTGTGTGTGTGTGTGCAACCAGAAACGAAGCCGCACTCACGGTGCACCAGAGTTCAAAAGTTTACACACACACACACACACACACACACACACACACGAATAAATAACATGGATTTATTACTTTTAACCAATTGGGCTTCTTCTCTGTGATCAAGTGATGCTATCCTGAACGTTTCTTAGCATAACATTACGACCACCCCCCACCCCACCCCCGCTTTAATATCGTGTCAGTCCCCCTGTAGCCTTCCCTGCATGCATCAGTGAACCACCAGTGGCGAGGATAATGGTGCAAAAAATAAACAGCATTATAAATCTAATAATATAACAATTATGTTTCCATGGTTAAGTCGCCGTTCCCGTTACTTAATATTTAAAAAAAGTTTTTATTATTAAAGCCGAATTTGATCCGACGCCCTTCCTGCCAGAAACCACGACTACATGCGTCGGCGAGAGTTGTGTGTTTGAAAATCCCTCTCTAGTCTCGCTAGTGTGTGTCCCCACCTCAGGGGTCAGCAACCTTTTTGAAACTGGGAGCTACTTTTTTGGTACCAACTAATGTGAAGAGCTTCCAGTTTGATACACACTTGTGACATCACATATTTATAACCTTTAATGACACGTTACTATTAATAATTACTGATATTCATCTATGTGAAGATGCTGATTGTGTTGGTGACCCCTGGTGTAACTAGTGAGGGTTCTAGTGTTATAAAACTTTATACAGTAAATAACATGTCGAACAACCGGTTATGACCCCATTTTAGACCCCGGTGTACCACTGTTCCTTGCTTGGACCGCTGACCCCTGCAGAACGAGACCCCCCCCCCTCACAAGATCTGCCATCATCATTTCCGATTATCTCAGGCATGGCTGATGTAAGTGGGTGGAATATATTAGGAAGCTACGTGAACATTTTATCCACGGCGTTCCTCAACTGGACAGTTACTCGTCAGGATGTAAAACCTGCATGGTCACCGTTCCTACGATACGCAACATGTGTTGGTGACGGGAAAACAAACGTGCCCCGTTTATTAGTACACCGTAGAGAAGAACATCATAAAGCATGAATATTATTATTATTATCATCATAGAATGAAGCAACATTTACAGAAATTGATCAGGAACAAACCTCAACGCGTTAAAACTGACCGACTGAACGTAGGCGGCTGGATCGAAGCGCCCAAGTCAATTTTAAAGTGCTTACATGTTGGAGAGAAGAAAAAAGAAATGTTTCAAAAGAGAATTTGATGAGAAATGATTTGCATGATCTCACTCATGAGAACTTTAAACTGGCTCTTGGTTCCTCTGTAGGTGTTAACCGCACGGTAAATAAGGCTTCTTATTTCGAATAGACCAGCAATCAGTTTTTCTCTTTCAGTAAACGGAATCAGAAACCGCAGGGCTGAGCGCCACGCCCCGGAGTGGAGAACAAGTGGGAGCTCATCACTCACACCTCGACCACGTATACGGCGTAGCGTACGTTCACACAGCGGCGGCGGCGCTTTCATACGATTCGTCATTTAGGATCTCAGAAACTAAATGACCAGAGAGAGTTCAGGGGCTAAACAAGCTTGGAGGGACTTTGTGGTGGAAAACAAAATGACCTGAGTGTGAGTGAAAACAAAAAAGAAGCCACACACACACACACACACACACACACACACACACACAGGAAGTGGGGAAGGGTGTGGAGATCATAACACTGCCACAGCAGCCGAACCGCAAATTACTGAAGCATCAGAGATGCACTCGGGCCTCCTACCATATAAACCAGCTTCACCTTGGTGTCATTTCGATTACCCAAATTACACACGATGTTTTTACCAACGACGACACTGAACACACAATAATGAACAATAAAATGTGTGTGTGTGGGGGGGGTGTTTTTAGAGAGAATCGATTGCACAGCCGGATTGTTTTATCTGAACCTACCGCTGGGGGGTTTGGGTCGAGGTGGTACCGTCTTCTTGGGCGGGAGAGCTGGAGTGTCCGGGTTCTGGCTGAAGGGGTCGTCGACAAAATCCTGCGGCACAAATGTAAAGAAAAAAAAGAAAGAAAGAAAAAAGGAAGAAACGATTTAACACACGGGACCAAAAGAGAAAAGAGAACAATGTGAGCTAAAAACAAAAAATGTGACCCAATCTACACAGTGAAATACACTTACACACACACACACACACACAAAGTGGAAAATCTTAATACTGAGAACGATGTCGAGAACATTTAACCCTCCGGTACAGAGACCTTCTGTTCGGTCCTGGAGAAGGAAACTAAACCTCTGGTACCTTTGACATGTGACTGAAGTCGGCGAAGCCGCTGTTACTTCCGAACGAGCTGCTACCAAACGGGTCCAGAGTCCCAAACGGATCTGCGGTCAGGAAGAGGCACCGGACATGAGAACACCGGACATGAGAACAGCTATTCAGGACGCATTTACAACCCTGATGCACACCATGATAAAAGACCGGGTCATAAATATCTCCATTAAATGAGGTCTGTGTTTTATATTTTGTGGTATCGGGTCAGATCCCGGTGATGGACCCGGATTATGGCTTAATGATGGAGTGTTCAGGAGCAGGAACATCGTACCTGAGCCTTTGTGTTTCGGACTGGTGGAGGCGAAAGGGTCGTTACCCGAAAACGGATGAGACTGTAAAGACGAGCAGAGAAACAAGCGTTACACCTCAAGAGGAATATATACAATAAACACACACACCAATATATACACATTAAACTAAACAAGCGTCTTTATACTTTTCATCTTTACAAAATAATTAAAGTTAATTATTGTATTTGTTATCGTCTTTTATTATTGGGAACAACAAATGTCCTGTGATTTGTGTCGTAAATAAAAACAACAACATGAACACAACACGCTGGTTCCAAATTTTTGCCTAATAAACTTAAACTGAATATTGATTCATCTCAAATGATTCATTTGAATCAGTTCTCGAGTGAATCGATTCTTCATGAGTCTTTGTCTCTCGACCAAGTAAAAACCAGCTTGTGTGGGTTTTTAAGCTCGTCAGCATGGTTCATCCGTTACACCACATCCAACCTGTCCACTGCCTCTATTGCCAAAGTCGTCTCTGTTGGGCCCTTGAGCAAGGCCCTTAACCCTCACTGCTTATACGGTCTCATGTAAAAGGTCGCTCACCTTTGTAGGAAGAGTAGCACTTTTACAGAACGGATCAGAGCTGTTGAAGGGATCTGCTTTAACCGGCCTCTTGAAAAAATCCTCCGACGTGGACTTGAACGGGTCCGATTCTTTAAACGGATCGGCGCCGAACGGATCTGAAGTGAACAAAATGAGTTGGGATTTCTGAGAGTTGTGTCGCGTTTGTGTTTACACTCGGGTGAGAAAAAGCGTTGTAGATTTTAGCTGACGGACATCAAACATCAGACGCTGTTATAAGCCGTTCTGGTAAACGAAACATCATAATGTTTATTTCGCTTCGACACTTCAGGTAACGTTCGTGACAGGGCGAGACGCTCGTTGCGTCTCGTTTTTTTGGACTGTGGGAGGAAAGTAAACCCACATGAGGGAGAAACATGCAAACTCTGTAGATGTTCATCTGACATGTTCAGCAGACGCTTTTATCTAAAGCCACTATTACAAACGAAACACCATTTTGAGCAAACGAGGATTAAAGTCCTCGCTCAAGGGCCCAAAAGTGGCAACTGGGTTTTATGGGTGCTCGGTAGCAGCCCAGTAGCCAAACCACCGAGCCATCAGCGCCCGAATTAGATCAGCAAAGCGTAACGTGAAAAGCAGGAACGTGTACAAAGATAAAACGTTCATCATCAGGATTCTATTCAAAGCACCGGAGATATAAACTGCACGTTTTTTAAAAAGATCACGACCCAGATGTTGCCTCCTTCCTGAGGCGTTCATGCGCCTCTCTAGTCGTAGGTTTGGAACCTTTACATGGAGTGCGGTACGTGTGTTAACTGGTCCATTTATCGCACCACCGCAATACGATGCCACACCTTGGACGTGAGCCCCCGCTCGACACTTTCTGGGCCCTGATTTAGTTCAAGAGTTGAGGAAGTGAAAGCCACATATTCAAGAATCGAGAACAAGACGAGATGTGAACGAACGAGATTCTGTAGTTCAGCAAGTCCATCGACCACACCAACATGTTTACCAATCTCTACCCAATCCTCTTTATATCCATCACCAATCTCTACCCAATCCTCTTTATATCCACCACCAATCTCTACCCAATCCTCTTTATATCCATCACCAATCTCTACCCAATCCTCTTTATATCCATCACCAATCTCTACCCAATCCTCTTTATATCCATCTTTATTTACTTATCCAGCATTTTAAGCACAAACACAAACATCCAAACAATGTAGTAAACAAACCAGAACACATCTTATATATTTTTAGATCCTTTAAACATTTCCCTTTTTGCTTTGATGGTGGTTTTCAACAGTCTTGATAAGAGTTTCCCCCCAGAGATACTGAGCACTTGTTGACTGCTTTGCGTTCACGTCACGGTTTAACTCGTCCCAAATTATGGCAGGTGGGTTTAGCTCAGGTGATCGTGGACACTCATTGCACACACGTCTGTCTCAAACAGAACACGACACTTGATGGCGTTTTTATATTTCACCATTAATAATCAGTTTTTTGGTTTACATCATGATATTTATGCTTTTATTTGTTTTTGTTTACACTCTGCTAATAAATCACATGGACGCTAGTCACATTTATACGAAGCCGTCGCCTCCGCTTCAGATTCGAACGATAGACGGTATGACCTGGTCGAAAGCCCCGCCCCTTCCCCTTACACACAGAACAGACGCCGTTCTGCTGACAATAGCGTGTGTATGTGTGTGTGTGTAATGTAACATCCTGGTACTTTTAGTGCACCGGGATTAACTGCGTTCGTGAAAGTGCGTGGTTTTGAGACGCTACTTTTAGTTTTTATATATCGGGTACAATGTATAAAAGAGATATGAACTTTGACCTGTACACGATAGTTACTGAATAACAAGGTGAATGAGAAGTGAGACGGTACCTGCGGCGGTGGGAGGTTGCTTGATGAAAGGATCGTTCTGGAACGGATCACCTGCAGATGGGGCAGCAAACACAAAACAAACGTTCAGCTGCTGCACATCGTCCGACATCCGAGACAACAAACCAAAACGACTGAAAAGCCCATGACTACCCGTGACTGGAATAGAGCTGCGTGTATGTGTGTGCGCTCACTACTGCCCCCTGGTGTGCGTTTCGATACATGGATTCGGTTAAATGTGAAGAAATAATTCCTATCATTCTGAATAATGTGTGTAGAAAGCCCAGGGGGTTGGGGGTGTTGACGTTTGTATTTAATTGAAGGGTTGAGGTGGCGGTGGGGCTTGAACCGGCGACACACTTGCGCGGTTACTTAGGCGATAAGACATGACTGAAGAGCAGTGGGAGTGATTGAGCGTGCTCAGAAAGAATATATCAGTCAAACCTTTGAACGGATCCGATTTGAAGGGATCTTCTGACTGGAAGGGATCCGTGTGCATCTCCTGAGTGCTGCCACCGAAAACGTCGGGCTTCACTTTGAACGGGTCGTCCTGCAACGAGACGTGCAATTTAATTTAAATCCAATCAATCTGGCAACCCTCATCACTACTACAAACAAATATTTGTACCCGATAACGGATCTGATTTAAAAATCTAGTCAATAAATTCCCATGACAAAAGATACTCAAAAAAAATGAAAGTTGTAAAGTTCGGGTTTCATCGACCCGATAGGCCCCTGCCGAGTGAGGGTCCTCCACGTATTATTAGAGAGTTTTCCTTGCCACAGTCGCCCTCGGCTTGCTCACCGAGTGGTTACGGTTTCTTATGGTGTGATGACTGTAAAAAAACTCTACACAAATAAAAAAGTGACTTTTACCAAATACTATTAATAACACTTGCTGCTCAGCTCTCTCTCTCTCTCTCTCTCACACACACACACACACCACACACACACAAGCTGGTCTCACCACAGCCCCGAAGCCTCCGTTCTCCTTGTCCGGGAATCCCTCGCTCATGTCGGCCAGGTTGGTCATGCTGCCTCCGTGGGTGCCGTTCAGGGCGCTGTTATACTGCTCGATGTTTTTGCTCACCTCGTGTTGACTGTCCTGAATCTGAGACAGTTTACTGCGAGCCTGGAGCATGAAAGCAGACATAAATCAGTGTGTGTGCGTGTGTGTGTGCGTGTGTGTGCGCGGTTCTGCAGAGTCATTGAGAGATAAAGATACCAGTCTAAAGTAAAGACTCCAGTAAAAAGTCACACTTTACTACGTTTGACTTATTCAACAGAAGGGGGCGCCGTATCTCTCGGGCATAACAAATACCCGTTTCTAGTCGATGCGGGTCATTCTCGAACCCCCACACATAGTGACATGGGGGTCTGGGGAATGGTCCCCCAGGGTGCCATGGCTAGAACAGGGCTGCCCGATATCAGAGTTCACTACTGCCCCCCTAGTGTGTGTAAATGTGTGTTTCACTGCATGGAGGATTGAGGAGAACAGGAGCAAAGCGATGTTACTAAGCGATGTTCCTTCCACCTGCGATTGTGACCTCACAAGCGGAACCTCACCTGATTGATCTCGTCCTGAGTGGCTTTGAGGGATTTAATGATGGTCTCCAGCTGGATCTTCCCGGCGTGCAAACTCTGTTCCAGCTGAACTTCCTCCTGCTGCAGACGACCCAGGTCGGCTTTAGCCCGGGTCAGTTCTTCCTCCTGATTCAGGAGGTCAGACTCCTGAGAATGGATCTGGTTCTGAAGGGATGAGATCTAACACGCACACACACACACACACACACTTTACATCAACACAATAATAACTACATGTGTCTTTTGTAGGGCTGGAAATTGTTTATCAAGACCATTACACTAGTCCACCTAATGCTATTGGCCGAGTATTAAACGGGCATAATGTGTACCTGTGGAGGCCCTGTGAGGACCCACTGTGACCCTGATCAGAACCATCAGTACCTAACATCGTTCATCAAAGTAAGAGAGTCGGGTAAGGCAATCCGGGGCTTACAGTTTCCTCACAAATACAATCCAAAGACATGCTGTTGGCTTAATAAAAGATATTGAATTTGTCCAGCATGTGTGCGTCTCTGTACCCGGCAACAGACTAGCGACCTGTTCAGGTGCGGAGTGTATCCCCCACCCCCCCGGTGTAAGTCCCACTGCAACCCTAAATAGGATCAAATCTGCCCGTGAGCTAGTATTATCATACACTCATCACCTGAACCTGGACAACCTTGGACTGTGGGAGGAAAGCCACACAGACACAAGGAGAACATGCAAATGCCAGACAGAAAGCCCCGAAACTGCCTTCTCGATGTGAGGCGACAGTAGTAACCACGAAGTCACTGCGACACCCATAATAATTATAATAATAATAAAAATAGTTTAACCAGTTTAATATGTGCAGTTCTTTTAGCTTCTTTGTTTACTTTGTTTACTGTTTATCTGTTTACGGGTGTTTATTTCTCTGTATAAATGGGTGCAACTGTACGAACTGTGACTTCCATCTGGGATGAATCAAGTATTTCTGGTCCTGATCCTAAAGAAATAAAGACATACTAACGGCGTGACATGTTTATTCTAGAGACATCTGTGGAACGAAAGACATCCAAGTAAACAAGTCTCCAGAACGATCATTTCAGTCAAAGCCAAAAAAAAAACAACACTGTAGTCGTGCTGAACTAAAAGGACAAGCAATGGCGCCACCTGCTGGTTTAGATACAGAACTGTGCAAAATCTTGGACATCGAAGTCAGAAAAAAAAGAAAAATAAACGGAGTCCCATCCAAATGTTTCGCATACACATTTATGAAATGTTTCAATCAGCTGCAGTTCTGATTAGAATCCTCTAGGTGGCGTCTCGACACGCTGTAGAGGACCGTGCAAGACGGAGAGATTTTATTTAATTTTCTTACTATTAAGTACAATAGATTCAGCGACTGATTCATTCAGAGGAATCGACTAAAACCGATTCGTTTTACCGACTCTGACTCGTATGAACTCGGTTCCTTATTAAACCGAATCAGAAGCATTAGCACAGACGCTCCTGCAGGGGGAGCCGTGACGTGCATCATACCGAGTCGTGTTCAGGGTTTTCCAGGTCTCACGCCTGCCTGTACCCGAGCGGATGAACCGGAGTGTCCGGTGGAAAACACGAGTATGAATGAATCATTTAGACGCCAAAACGTCGTCGTTTATTCACTAAACAAACGTTTCGTCCACTTTTGTTACGTTTCCGTGACGCCACGTTTAAACTTTTACACTTGTTTTTGCGATATTTGGATCTTTTTCATCTATCCGAGTTTATTAAAGCACATTTTGAAAATGTTGGAAAACCCGAAGAGCTTCAGGATTCCGACTCCGACGTGTGTTGATGGTGCAGAAGAGCGACTCGGACTCACCATCTGAGACTCCTCCTGACACTTCTGTCTCACTTCATTCAACATGTCCTCCAGCTTGGCTTTCTGCTGGTCCATCTCGTCCAGTCGGTCCTGAGCATCCTGTTTCTGAGCCTCCAGCTCCTGCAGACTGGACGTCTCTCGGTCCAGATCGTTCTGCATCTCCTGAACGTCGGAGTCACGACACGAACAAGAAACAGACGCGACTTTTAAGTCTAGATTCATATTAGCAGCATTAGGACAGAGACTATTTTGAGCAACCGGGAGTTAAAGGGCCTCGGCAGTCGCTCAGGGGCCCAGACAGTGGCAACCTTGGTGGCAGTGGGGCTTGAAGCGACCACCTTTTGATCTCTAGTTCAGTACCTTCAACCACCAAGCCACTAATAAGACGTTTTAGTTTCGAGAAGTATTCAATTTAAATAAAAATACATTTATATAATGTACAAAATGGACATAATTAAGCATTTTACTATTTTCAAAATCATGATTATTACTACAATACGAATATCTCAGAATGTTAAATCTAGTATTTTACATCGTTTGTATGTTTTGTGTGTTTAAAAAAAAGCATCAGCACCCCCTGCTGTTCAAAATGTGTATTAATTCCTCTTAAAAGGATCTTCAATTTAATAGAGTAAATCGATTAGTGTGGATTCTTGCTGAATCGTTACATCTCTACAACTGTGAGTGACAGAAATGATGTAACTGGACGACAAAAATTAAAACAAACCAAAACACAATGTTACACTACCGGAGGGTAAATAAATCCCCCATTTCCCCAGGCCAGTGATGGTTTAGGTAAGATTAAAAGTATCTGGTTAGATCTGGTGGCCACTGTTGGGCTCCTGAGTAAATGTCGACGATCCGATTCCCAGAGTCGACAAGACTGAAGTGCACACGATCCTCTGGCCTGGGCAACCAACCAGTGCGCTCGCTGCTGCCCCCTAGTGTGTGTAAATGTGCGCTTCACTGCCCTGCACTACAATGTAAGACGTTGAATTCAGCCGTTCCGACGCTCTTTACCTGAACCTCAGTAGTTTTGTGTCTGATGGCCTCCTCGGCTTCTCGGATGTCCTGCTCCAGCATGAATTTCTCCCTGACGAACACAGACAAACACAAGAACGACGTGTTAAGACGGCGTCACCGTTCCTCGTTTACAGCATTTACCCAGAGTGCCGTAGCTGCACGAGGAGGAACCGAGTGCTAAAAACAAAAGATGACATGAACCACTCGTATGAAGATAAACGAGAGGGGGAGGGGGGCAGAAATAGATTGCGAGGTCATCTTGTGATGTCATCGTAGTCTAGGAGTTAGGGTACAGGACTAGTAATCCAAAAGGACACGGGTTCTAATCCTCACCAATGCTAGAATGTTGCTGTCGGGCCCTTAAATGAGACCCCTAACAGTGAATTGCTCGAGCTTGTTTACTGTAACGCAACGTTAGCAACGGTAACTTATTCTGAGTTGTGTCCTTATTAGGGTTCCGAGCACTTCAGTGCTTCGGAAACCTATTATGTTTGTTCCGGTTTTTCTTTTTCTTATTCTTTTTCTGCCATAGAAGCGTTCGTGCAGCCCAAACCGTAAGGCCTAGAGGCCTAAATCCTAGTCATATGGTCGGCAATGTGCACCGCTACTCAGGCGCTAAAAATCAGCCTGAT
>JAOTRQ010000003.1:2223357-2233958 GCA_028565875.1 Hoplisoma paleatum | reverse complement strand
TACAGTTACATTGTTCTTAGGCACCCGAGACACCGCCCCCCTCCCAAACCTTTGTACCCCCCCCCCCCCACACACACACACTGCCCGTAAATAAGCTCTTGCCACACATTGAATGACTTAGCGAGTTAGATTTGCTCCACAGGCTTCGAGTTTTGCATGCATTCGTGTGTGTGTATATAGTAGAAAATGATGGAGACGTTCTAGTGACGATGTTCTAGCCGAGCTTTATTTGCTACGTAAACAAAGCCGTGCCTGCAGAAGTTAGCAGCTCTAAAGGAATGTGAAACTCAGCTGTACCGATTGTTTTCATTCCTTCAGTAGTCGAAAATAGCAGTCTGACGTGGTTGTTTCGAGTCTCGTTCTCATCGGGGTGTGAGCGATTTAATATTGAATGTTAAATATGGAAAATGTGGCCCGTGTGTGTAGTCACATGGTCATCTGATCCGTCTCTGAGTCACAGTATTCCCAGCGGGCCGTGCTTAGTCATGAAGACTCGGACTTTTCGATGGGTGCTATGGCTGCTTTAATGTTAGTTTGAGTAGTACTTCCCGGTCTTTATTACACTGCCGTTTCTCAGCACGCTGTCTCACAATGGTAGAGACGATGGGAAGTGTTCTTATTTACATAGTCGCTGGTGCACGAAGCCGGGGTTCGTTTCCTGGAGCTGTAAGGATTTCTGTAGTGATTTATGACCCGCGACGGTATCGTCGTGTACATAATACTACTATACATCTCTTAATAAAAAAAGTACATGATAAATGGTGGACCTCATTTTAGTCGTCAGGTTAATCCTCTCGATTAAGACCGGGCCCCGGGACCGTTGTGTCGGAGAGGTTCGTGTCTCTGGTCGGAAGTCAGAAGAGGAAGTGCTTTTGTTTCTCAGGTTGGCCGACTGAATTTTACACAGGAGATTATCAGAAGTCATTTGAATATCAGGCAGTTCGACAGGAAACTGAAGTTTTACCTCGAGCGGTTTTCATTTTTCTGTTTTATTTTGAAGCAGCGGGGTAATAAACAAGGGCCTGTGGGTGGAATCAAGTCGCAGTGGGGTGGGGTGGTGGGTTCGAATTCGATTTATTTGATCAGAATGGGATTTTGCAGCCGAGTGAGATTTCACGTACGAGCAAAGATAAAAGGAGATGAAAGTAAACGTGTGCGATCGTTTTGCAGACTTGGATAATTTGCATTTTGTCTTGTTTATTGTCTTGTTTATTCTTTTACAGTTGTGATCCGTGTTAAGACTTGCATGGCAGTTTCTCTGATCTGGTTTTGTTACAAACCACAATTCATGCAAAGTTGCATTACTTGTTTTGTTTATTGGATTTTTAATGTCACATTTTTACATTTCTGGTTCTTTACAGGTACGGTTGGTACCCCCACCATGAACCCAAATTGCGACAACATCCCCAAGTATCTGTACCCATAGTAACATGATTTACTGACTGTATGTATTATGTATTACTGCCAGTCTGTATTTTATTATTGACTGGATTTGATAACCATTTGTTGACCACCCTGGCTCTGACAGGGTTAAGAGTCTCGCTCAAGAGCCCAACAGTGGCTGTGTAGTGTAGCAGAACCTGGATTCGAGCCCCCAATCTTTCAGTTGATAGCCCAAAACAAGACTCGCCCTGTAATGAGATTGAATCCAGGACTTGTTTTGTGGCATCAGTTTAACCCGCCAGTAACTTTTAAGTTAAGTTTTAATATCTAACACTTGATTTGAGTGTTTTTTTGCTAAACTAAACTTTTTTGTGTTTGCTGATGACCGGCCACGTTGTACAAACTTTAACCGTTGGATCAATGACTTAAAATTCCCAGCTTTTGCTTCTATTGTAATTAATAACATTTCTCTTCGAGCCAAACCCTCTCCGTGAGCGCACCGAGAAGTTTCTAAACATTCCGAGTGAAGCCCGATCAGCTAACGGACCCCGTCTGTGTCTCTTTCCACAGGTTATGTATTCAGCACCGTGTGCTACGACTCCACAATGCCTGAAGATTTTTAAAAGTCTGCGTTTTCAGAAGACTATTCTTGATTCCTGTGGAATCTTTAGGACTTTTGGCCACTTTTGTTTTTAACAAAGCGCGCCCCGCCCACTCGCCCGCGACAGAACGACCGGCGAGATCCGAGCAGCGAAGACACGCTCCAGTTACGATGCCCGTACAAGCGCCGCAATGGACGGAGTTTCTGTTGTGTCCCATCTGCACGCAGACGTTCGAGGAGAACGTGCGCAAGCCCATCAGCCTGGGCTGCGGTCACACCGTCTGCAAGATGTGCCTGAACAAGCTGCACCGCAAAGCCTGCCCCTTCGACCAGACCGCCATCAGCACCGACATCGAACTGCTGCCCGTTAACACGGCGCTCCTGCAGCTCGTGTGTCCTCAGGTACGTCGCTCACGGGTTCCGAAAGGATTCTGTTCTCGGAACTTTCCTGCATTTATAGTCTTGGAAAGTGTAAATGTTGGGAAATTAACAGAATTAAAATATTAATAAATATTAGGGTTCGCCTCATGTCTACGTCTGTTGGAATGAAACTTGTTTTAACCAGTGTTTAACTGTTTATAAAGCTCGAGTTGCAGTACATAAACTGACCACAATTTTACCTTAGAAAGTGCTGATATGAAGGGGGGCGCTGTGGAGCGCCTGTCGGCAGAGCCGGTTCGCATTAATTTTGTTTGTTCAAAATTCGCGATGGCAAGATTTTTATTCATAAAAGTTAACAAGAGTTAATTTCTTCAGTGCACACAACTCAAAACCTTTAAGGACATTTTATTGACATTGTTGTCGCAAGATAGCCAAGAAGTCGGATATATTAAATTAATTTTTAATAAGCGATTGGAAGGAAATGAGACGCGACATGTCTCATACATGTGGGGGAACAAATTATAATTATTAAGTCATGCAACTAAATATTACAGGACATCCTACACCTAACTGAAAGTTAATGAGAGGGGGGGGTGTTACTGCTTGAATCATAAAATCATCCAATAGTTCATGTTGAACAAAATTGTTGCCACGTTGGTCGTCCCAAGATTGGATTGTGGCGGTTCTGCTGATGGTTTTTGTTATAAATATAATAATTTGTAATTTGCTGTCAGCAGAAGTGTTTTGATAGACAGCGTTAGATGAGATTATTGTCGCACGCTTCCTGATTCAGACAGTCGTGTTTATGGAAGCCGGTGGAAGAGCTGGACTTGTTATTCACTCGCTCTGTGGGACTTGAGAATTTTATAAGAAGAACTCGTGGTTGTTCCTGTCTGGTTACATTGCAGGAGTGTGTTTGTGTCAGAAGGTTCAGAATAGGTCACACAAACACACACAGTCCAAACCCACATCCATCCAGAAGAACTCGCTACCCCAGAGAAGTGGTTTAACAAGGGCTTTGTTGAGCTTCTGCTGACGGACTGAGTTTGCTCTCGATCATTTCTGTGTATTAAATTACACTCGCAGTATTATGAGGTTTGTTATCTGCAGCTACACAAGCTACTGTGTGTCGTGTGTGTGTGTTGTGATAGGCCGTGCTTAGACTGGGGTTCTAGTTACAGAAAGATGATGATCATGATAATACTAGGGCAGATAATTGCATCTTTAGGGATGTTGTGTAAAACCTGCACAAGTTTGAGTATCCCTGCTGTGGCGTCACCTAAACACTTATTATATCCATAAATGATGTTCTAATAACGGAAAAGCTCACTGGTTCAAGTCCCAGAAGGGTTTCGTTTCCTCAGTTTGACCCCAGTTTGAGATCTAGAACCCACAAAGCTTCGTTTTTATCATTCGTTTCTGCAGCTTCATCCAGTAAAGATCAAATGGCCACTTATTCAACACAAGCTGGATGGACTTTATAAAGTGTTTATTAAAGCAGTTTGACTTGTATAATCATGCAATTAAGGTTTAATAAACATTTAATATGCTACATAAATTATATACACTTGTTCACGTCATCGGACCGGCTGGTTATTAGGACCCAAAACGATCTCGTCCCATTGTGGCCTGATTAACGGGATGTGACTAATAACTTTAGTGGGCTGCTTTTTGGTGGGTCTGATATATCCGGCATTACTGGGTGTCGCCAATCCATTTCAGGGCTTTGGCAGCATGATAGCCGGACACCCTGAGATGTACAGCACGTAGTAGATGTGTGTTTATCAGACTAATGTGTCCCCATGAACCTCAACCATATTAGGTTGCTGTCGATGGGTCCTTGTGCGAGACCCTTAAACCTGAATTGCTCAGCCCGTGTACTATAAACCGTACTGTAGGTAGTTTTTGATGAAGACGTGCCAAGTGCTGAAAATGTCATTTTCGCAACTTTATTTTATAAACGCTTGTTTAATGTCGGTTCTTTATGGGATGTAAGAATGAGCCGTTTCCTTTTTCTCCCGCAGCTTCCCAAGTCTCAGCCGGTCACATTAGTGAAGGGTGCCGAGGAACTCCAGCATTATGATGAAGCTCGGACGTGTGTGGAGGATTTAGCTCTGTACCTCAAACCCCTCAGCAACACCAGAGGTCTCCAAAACGTTCCTGCTCAATATCACAACGATGCTCATGATTATTATTATGATGATTAATATGAATCGTTTTACATCTAATGTTTTCTTTCTCTTTCCAGGAGTCGGACTGGGCACGAGCACACAGAGCCTCCTCAGCAGACCCATGCAGAGGAAGTTGGTGACCCTGGTGCACTGTCAGCTGGTGGAGGAGGAAGGTCGTATCCGGGCCATGCGTGCCGCTCGTTCTCTGGGCGAACGCACAGTCACCGAACTCATCCTGCAACACCAAAACCCCCAGCAGCTCTCGTCCAATCTGTGGGCCGCCGTCCGAGCGCGGGGTTGCCAGTTCCTCGGCCCTGGTAAAACTCGCTACGTTCTGTTTACATTTCGTGTTCACACACACACACGTACACACGTACACCTACCTCGTAAAAGGTGAACCGCACAGCCAGACATCGATCACACACATCTGATGTCGGGACGTTCTATCTAAAAACACGACGACGGCCACCGACGGCACAAAACGATTCCTATCAACATCCAAACTGAAACAACACATCTAAACACGCGTAGATCAACAATAAATATAACAAAGATATACAAACTAAACGAAATAGTCAACGTAGTTCTGCCATAACCACACCTGCCATGAAATTGGCCAAAGGGCAAACATGGCATAAACAAACGAACTTCAGGTTTATGTAGTTTTGTTTGATTAACACGCCATCTGATGACTATTAATAGGCAAGTTTAAACAAGTTTACTTGTGCAGCGAGTTTTTAGCACGGTGACAATTCAAAGAGCATCAGAACGTTCCTCAGATCTAGAACCTTGGAGAATTATGGTGGCACGGTGGCTCAGAAGTCACCTGACTGCCAGAGATCGTCGGTTCGATTCCCAGGCAGACCCCGGTGTTTCTGCATGTTCTACCATGTGTCTGCGTTGGTTTGCTCCGGGTTCCTCACAGGAAAGGTAAACGGAACATACCGAAAAGGGCATCCGGGGTAAAACGGGGGCCAAGCGGAAGACACCGACGTGGCGTCCAGTGTGACGACGTGTCCGAACGGCATAAAGAGCGC
The DNA here is from genome assembly GCA_028565875.1 of Hoplisoma paleatum. Taxonomy (NCBI): domain Eukaryota; kingdom Metazoa; phylum Chordata; class Actinopteri; order Siluriformes; family Callichthyidae; genus Hoplisoma; species Hoplisoma paleatum. The sequence goes on along the minus strand of JAOTRQ010000003.1, from coordinate 2,228,385 downwards.
GAAATTTAGTGCTCGGTCATATGCCAGAGAGACGTTTTTAACTTTGATTTAAAGAGAGTTCTTTATTTAATGTCTAACGAACATCTAATGGGATCATTCTCCAGATGTTTGAATTAATGGTGTGAGTGTGTGTTTGATGTATTTTTTGTAGCTATGCAGGAAGAGGCCCTGAAACTGGTCCTGCTTGCTCTGGAAGATGGCTCGGCTCTGTCCCGGAAGGTTCTGGTTTTGTTTGTGGTCCAGAGACTGGAGCCTCGCTTCCCTCAGGCCTCCAAAACCAGTATAGGCCACGTGGTGCAGCTGCTCTACAGGGCCTCCTGTTTCAAGGTACAGTTCTGTTTCTGTCGTCCCGTAATAGCCGTCATACGGTTACGTTCCGCAGTCGGGCGGCTTCACGTAGCCTCTTTTTGAAATCTTTCCTCCGTAGGTCACCAAGCGAGACGAGGACTCGTCGCTAATGCAGCTGAAAGAAGAGTTTCGGACGTACGAGGCTCTGCGGCGGGAGCACGACTCTCAGATCGTCCAGATCGCCATGGAGGGGGGTCTACGCATCGCCCCCGACCAGTGGTCCTCCCTGCTTTACGGGGATCAATCCCACAAGTCCCACATGCAGTCCATCATAGATAAGGTACGGGTCACAGACGCGCCGTGGAGCATCTTTATAGCATTTAAATCTCTCTCTGAAAAGTCTGATTGTTGCTCTGTAATGTCAGTTTTATCTGTTCCTGAACATTAATAATCATGTGCGTCTTGTACACCGCAGTAGGACCAGATTGCGCACACTGAAGAAGTATCGTTTGTGTAGCTTGAGCTGCCTTTCAAAATCGTGGACACATTATGGCTTCTTTAAAATGAAAATAAAAAGAGTCTGTATTGGATTATATTCGATTGTGTCCCATGATGACTCCTGACCCACGATCCACCCTGTGCCTCGAGCGCGTAGTGCCATGAAGCGTAAATGTGTCCTGATGGGCGCCGCGTTTGGTTACAGCACTGACTGACGTGTCTGTGATTTTCTGTAGTTACAGACCCCAGCATCCTTTGCTCAGAGTGTTCAGGAGCTCACCATCGCACTGCAGAGAACTGGAGACCCTGCCAACCTCAACCGCCTCCGACCACACCTAGAACTGCTGGCTGATATCGATCCTAGTCCAGGTGTGTGTGTGTGTGTGTCTGTCTGTCTGAGTGGATCTGTGTGTGTGTGTGTCTGTCTCTATCTCTCTTTCTCTGTGTGTGCGTGTGTCTGTCTCTTTCTCTGTGTGTGCGTGTGTTTGTCTCTTTCTGTGTGTGTGTGTGTGTGTGTGTGTGGATTTTCTTAACCCGCTGTAAATGTTGCACAACCCCTGTTCAGTCCTGAGCTGGTTTTTGCACTTTTTAGATTTGTAATCTTCAATTTTAAATTCAATAATACTAAATTAAACTTATTCTACTATTTACATTTTAACAATAAATTTGTATATTTATAATAAAAAAACAAAAACATACATTTTTCTCCTCGTGGTAACAGTCGACCCACTTAAACCCGAGAACAGAAATGAAAATCCTTTTTGATTTCTCGATTCTGCCGCTCACGTTTCCACTCTCTGTTCTCTCTTCCAGATGCTCCGGCACCCACATGGGCACAGCTGGATAAGGGTCTGGTGGCTGTGAAGACGGTGGTGCACGGCCTCGTGGATTTCATTCAGAACCACAGCAAGAAGGGAGGCGATCCACAACAGGTTCGAAATCTAAAGCTAATCGCTGTATCGTAATCAGATGTTTACTATAGCACAGCGGCTACACTGCCTGGGGTCTTACATGCATACACTTACTATTCTATACTACTAGTACTATACTATACACTTACTATACACACACACACACACACACACACACACACACACAGCTGATGGTACAAATCGATAGTCAAATCTGGTTAAAACTAAACCCAGGGTAGGAAACGCTTCCTGGATTCCACCTACTGAGCGGAAGCAGTTTAGTTTAAATGAAGGTACGAGTGGCGGTTGAAATGCAGGCGGAGAACGCTGGACACTGACTCTCTCTCTCTCACACACACACACACACACACACACACACACACACACACACAATCTCCAGGCTCTGTAGTGATGCTTACACACCCTCTTAATCATCCTTCTATTCGTGGAATACTGTGAGAGAGACTGTGTGAAATATACAGCGTTTCGGAGACGCGACAATAAAAGGTTTTATTTAAGATACTCCGTAAGTAATGTCTTGTCTCCGTAGGCCCCACAACACAGCAAATACAAGACATACATGTGCAGGGACATGAAACAGAAAGGCGGCTGCCCAAGAGGAGCGAGTTGCACCTTTGCTCATTCTCAGGAGGAGCTAGAAAAGTAAGACTACCCTCCTTTTTTTTTTTAAACGATTCAATACAGCTCGGGTTTTAATCTGCTCACACGACTGCAGGTATCGTAAGATGAACAAGCGGCTGCCCACGAGGAAATCACTCTCACAGCTTAACGATCTAGACTCGGGACTTTCCGATGAGTGTCTGGTCATGGAGGGCCTGCCTAACAAAGCCACCCTGGTCACCAACGGCATCCTTTCTGTCCCTCCTGGATCGGGACTCTCGCATCTCGTCTCCCGGGGTTCCGACGTCTCGTACGATTCGGCCCGCAAGCTGGGAAAGCTGGACTCTGAAAACCTGAGCGGACCCGAATCTCCACCCGACTCGTGAGTGCTGCGTGTGTTCTGTGTGATCGGGAAACCCGGGTGACACGGAAACGAGCCCTTAGATCGGGATTTATTTCTCTAGATTTACCACAGAAACTTTAGTCTGAAGGTTTTATGAGCAGCATCTTGATAAAAAAACACGAAACTAATGTTGTAAAAACAACGACGCCTGTTTATTCTGAAACTTATAACTCTCGAACGTCACAGCTGCCCCTAGTGGTTGTTAATCTCTGTTTCACTGCACGGATTGGGCTACATGTGGAGGAATCGTTCCTCTGTGTGTAAGAAGCATGATAGTAAAAATATTCTTACTGAAATTACAATTCAATCTTGTAAAACTTAATATCGATTCTTAACAGTTTATTGGGAATCGTTACGTCTTTATCGCCCTGGAACTGAAACACAGTTTCTTCAGTTTGTTTTAGGTTTATTTTAAGCTATTAATGTCACCCGTTTGCATATTAAAAAATTATAACTAACCTCTTTTTTTGGGGGGGCAGGTTGGACTCGATGCCTAAAGTAGGAATGTCTGTGCTGTCTCACGCTCGAGTGCCCCGAGAGAATCCGTCTGGACACAAACTGTCCTCGCGAGTACCCCAGATACACTCGTACCCTCCACACCAGCCTGAGCCTTATTACCCCGACTCCAGAGGTCCGGCATCTGCTTCCCAGTACGATTCGCCCCAGTTCCCTCCCGGTAAGCCTGAAAAGAAATCCTATATCGGATTCATTTCGGAAGAATTCTGAAGCGCTGCCGATGCTGATTCGAACCCGTTCTGTGTTATCTTGTACAGGAAACTCGTACACGTATCCACACATGCAACCTCGATACGCCCGGCCCCAGATGGACCCGGGACTGGCCCCGTACCCGGACTCCTATCCCGTCTCTTACACCTCGGATCGTCCGTACCCGGCTGTTCCGTCTGACCCTCGCTACGGCTACCCTCCGGCCCACGACAGCCGCCGGCACCCGGCGTACGGAGTCCACCCTCCGATTCAGTCCTACCCCCGGGAAGAGCTGGGTCACAGGAGTCCCGTCCCGATGGAGATCCCCCCGCAGGCGCCGCCCCAAACATCCGGAGCCTCTTCCGCGTACCTCCCGGAGTCGTCGCGAGAGCGATACGGAGCCGACGGTTACAGCCACCACGCCCACGCCAGGCCCTACAACCGGGTGAGACAGCTGGAGTCCATGTTTTTGTGTTTCTCGTCTCCCGGCGTCGTCGCCTCTTTTCTCACAGTGCAATTGCTCTCTGTGTCTCTCGTACAGAACGCCTATGCCCGGCCGCCACCCACTCTGGACTACCTGCACCGCCGCCGGAAGGAAATCATGGCTCAGCTGGAGGGACGGAAAGTCGTCTCCCCGCCTCCCTTCGGCTCCTCCCCGAACCTGGCCCATCCTTACGATCCTAGCTACAACCAAGAGGTCAGGGGTCAAAACCACGTAAGCACATATGAGAATGCATCCTTTCAAAGTGATCTGTGTGTGTGTGTGTGTGTGTGTGTGTGTGTGTGTGTGTGTGTGTGTGTTGAAAAACAGAAGTGAGATTCCGGTGCAGATGCACAACTCGTTTCGAACCCGGACCGTCCTCGTCAGATCTGTAGAGAGCGTGCTTTGTTTCCGTGGCAGCAGTTTAGTTATTTATAATCTCTTTGTTAACAGGGAGGAAGACGAAGGTTCCCACTTTCATCACTATAAAGCTGAACTACTAATCCAGTTAAACTCCCGTTTTCTGCTTTTATTAGTTCCTCGTTAAATCATTAACGGCCGGTTGTAAATGATTAAGCTTGTTGTTTATTCCTCTGGAGAACGATTCGCTTTATTTATTTATTTTAGTTCCTCGGTTCACCTGTTAGGACTTGTAATGATGCAGGAACATTAGGACTAGTACTAGTACCACAAACTGCCCACGTAGCTAACAGTGCTCTCGGACCCGGGGTTCGAACCGGCAGCGCCATCTGACTAACTTTAACCCAGAGCTTATGATCTTTATTGAAGGATTAATAGAAATATAAAACTATAACACGTGCAGATGGATGAGTTGATGGATGGATGAATATGTGATCAATAAGCATGAACGAGAGATAAAATGGAAGATTTAAAAGTAACACGTGACTCTGGAGTGCATGTGGTGCGTGTCGTGGTCCATGTGGTGGTCCGTATTGTGGGTTGTGGTGCATGTCATGCTGTAAGCATGTATTAGTGTGCGTCTTTGTTTTGATACATGTTGTGTTGCGTGTCCTGATTGTGGTGCATGTTGTGTTGCGTGTCCTGATTGTGGTGCATGTTGTGTTGCGTGTCCTGATTGTGGTGCATGTTGTGTTGCGTGT
>JAOTRQ010000003.1:2169924-2188410 GCA_028565875.1 Hoplisoma paleatum | reverse complement strand
ACACGCACACACACGCACGTGCGCTCACGCATGCGCGCACACGCACACACACGCGCACATCAACAAACACGCAAACACACACACACAAACACACACACACACACACACACACACACACACACACACACAATTAAGGGAATGAACAAAGAATCTGCTGGTGGGGTAAAAGACAAACTAACTGGCTGGTGCTGTGCATAGACACTGATTAACACAGGATTCCCTTTTTACACACACACAAACACAGAAACAAACACACACCCACACACCCATACAGACCTTATCGAAGTACTTGCAGAGCAGGGCGCGAGTCTCCGAGGCCGACAGGTAGGTGAGTTTAGCCATCAGGTTCATTTCCCACTGTGTGAGCATGCTGCCGGACTCCCTCAGCTGCCTCTGCCTCTGAGTGATGGCCTCGTTCTTGTACTCGATCGCAGCGTCCAGCGCTTCAATAGCCTCGTCCAGCTGAAACAGGATGCGCTCCTCCTACAGGACAGTCAGGAAAGTGTGAGCGATGCCAGACTTTTAATTTCTTATTTATTTAGCGTTTAACGTCATGTTTTACACTTTAGGTGAAATTCATGACTTCATGACATGAGATATAAGAAAGAGGTCACACGGTTATGGATAATCTTGTATCTTCAATTTGCCTTACATGCATGTTTTTGGACTGGAATTAAGAAAGGCTTAAGGAAGCGTGCACGTTTCGAATGACGGAAGCCGAAAAGAAGATACTGACGACAGAAGAGAAGAAAAATGCCGTAATCAAAAACAGCAACACAAATAACAACGCTGATGTGTATTCGTTACAACACAAGACTCGTGTAACACAACGGCACTTCTTCTGCTGGAGAAGGATGTTCTTAAAAAGGTTTATCTTCTCACCGGACTTATTTAAATCGGTAAAATAGAAATGTGGCGCTTGTCTTGGTTTCTTCGTCTGGATTGATTGATTTAAAGCTCTCAGAGTGAAACGATTCCTGCACTACCTGCCTGTTCTTGTCTACGTTTATTCCCATTTGATAGGTGCAGGCCTGCTCTGGACTGCTCCCGTACCTCAGGAGAGAGCAGGTTGCCCTGTCGCAGCTTGTCGTCCAGCTCCACTCTCTGTTTGAGGAGCTGCTCCTTCTCCTGGCGCAGGTTGGAGATCTCCTCCCGGATGTGCTGCGAGTCCTGAGCGCTGCTGCTACGAAGCTGACCGTTCCTCTCGCTCAGTTCCTGTTCAAGAACCTCGATCCGGTTCAAGAGCGTCGTCAGGTCCTTATTCAGAGCCTAACGGGTACGGAACAGAAGAGATCACTGATTCACAGCTTCAGAATTTAGTTATAGTGTCTTGGGGTGAAATCTATAGTGGATAATGTGTGTGTGTGTGTGTTACACTTATGGGGATAAGATAATGTTTTTGGATGGTGGGAGGAAACTGGATTACACACACCCTGCACACACAGAAAGGACCCGGACCGGCCCCACCTGGGGATCGAACCCAGAACCTTGTTGCTGTGTAGGAACAGCGTGTGTAAGTCACGCATGTGACTGTGTCTGAAAAACCAAACACACCTGACTGGACTGGAGACGTTTGGTCTCGAGGCCGCTGCGCTCCTGGAGCAACGCCTCCTTCTTAGCCACGATCTCCTCTCTTTTTGTGAGCTCCCCCTCGAGATCCTCCAGACCTTTCCTCTGTTCCAGAACCTTCTCCATCTCCTCGTCCAGCCATCGCTTCTGCTCTTCGATCTTCTGCTCAAAAGAAATAAATAATCGAATCTCATTTTCAAGCTCGGAAACTACAGTGAGACTTCAAAACAGGACACATGTTAAAAAAAAGACGACAGCGGTGAGACTGTTAAATAAAAAACACCAGACCAAGAAGTATACACACACACACACAGACACACAAACACACAAGCGTGTAACTTGTAAAGTTAAAACATGTTGAAACAAGCCACAAGCAAATCTGACAACAGTGAGATCTTTTACAGCAGAGCACAGGACCGCGTGTGTACGTGTGTGTGTGTGTGTCCTTTATTGAAAAATATAATTCATACAGACAGTTCCTTCATCTGTCTGACCTTCTGTGGCACAGTGGCGTGATTACAGCCCCGTACACAACCTAAAACCTGCAGGTAAAATGCAGTTATTACTATTAATAATAATAAGTTATTATTATTATCATTATCATCATTATAGAATTATGGTTCTACTTTTTGTTTGTGAAAGTGTCGAGGTGTGATTCAAATCAGTATCCATGTTTTAATGAACAGCAGAGGGCGCTGCCCTCACAACCAAGTTACCAAATCAAGCTTCATTCAAAACTCCCTGCACCGGAATCACAGAAATAAAAAGTTGTTCATATTTTAGATCAATAAAAGATCACTAATGCAGTATTTTATTTATAAAAGAAAGTAATAAAAGATGTGTATTTATCTTTCTTTAATTTCATTTAAAGATAAAAACAAGTTGCAATGACGCGGCCAAACAAACGACTTTAGTTTCGTACCTGCTGCTCCTCTAAGGAGACGACCGAGCCGTTACTGCCGCTCCTTCGTTGGCGTTGGAAAGCAGCGATTTCTTCAGTCTTGATGCGTAAAATCTTTTGCTGCTGCTCGTTCTTTATCTCCAGCTCCTACAAACATCATCATTGCACGTGAACCTTAATATGGACATGCTTAATCGGACCCACGATCGGGACGCGAACATGCTGCTATGTTACAAGACGGGTTGTGCTATCATTTATGTAACATATTAAATGTTTATTAAACCTTTATTGTGCGATTTAACTGTACAGCGGACGTCCAAACAAGAACGACTGTTGCTTAGCAACCTTCCTTGCAAGATAGATCTACACACACGATGTTTAGTAACTCAGCACGTAAAGCTTAATAATAATAATAAAGTTTTAGTCTGAATAAGCGAATAACATCACACATATATAATAGGAATCGTTTCGGTACACTGTGCTAGTAACCTTTACGCGGTGTTTGCCTCGTTGCATCTCGCTCTCCAGGCGTCTCTTCTGTTGGCTCTCGTCTCGAAGACGCCGCTGAAGCTGGTCCTGCTGTTGTCGAAGACTCTGAACGCTCCTCTCCAGCTCCTGCACGCGTCGCTCGCTCTGCACCGACAGAGAGGCCAGCTGAGCGGTGTCTCGCTGCCTCTGCTTCAGCACCTGCAATCAAAGTCGTGGCACACGAGGGTTCGACCGGAGACGCTGGACATGCCATGGGCAGCAAGGAAGGTGCACAATTCAGCCCTGGTTTCAATTGTGCACCTAAAACACACACATGGTCAATAATGTGCAACCGATCTGCCTCGTTGCGTGGACGTTTTTTCGGACTGTTGGAGGAAACCCGGAATCACAGAGTGAAACATGGATATCTACACAGAAAGGACCTTGGCCAGTGAACTCAAGACCTTCTTGTCGGGAGACGACATTAACTCCTGATCCTAATCAAACGGGTCCATCCAGGAGATTGCCGGTTACACCACCACCTCTGATTTGCCACTGTTGGGGCCTCCGAGCGAGGGGGGGCAGTCATGGCCTGGTGGTCAGAGAACCTGGCTTGTAATCAGAAGATTTTCGAGGTCATGACTGAAGAGCCCTTGATAAAGACACCAAACTGCTCTCTGGCCGCCATGACAAGGGCTGCCCACTGCGTCAGACAGACACACACGTGCTCACTGCTGCCCCCTAGTGTGTGTAAATATGTGTTTACTGCACGGATTATGTTAAATGTAAGTGTGTAAAAGCGCAGTGGTGGAAAAAAAAAGAATTTGAAATAAAGTAATAATCAATGGCTCAGATCATCGATGTGCTAAACGTGGAACATTCCAGCATTTGGAACGATGCCAGACCTGCACTTTGCTCTGTGCCGCTGCGATTTTCCTCCTGCACTCCAGCGCCTTGGAGCGGTCAGCAGCATCACGGCTTCCCTGAACCTCGAGCTCCTGAAGCTGTCGGTGTGCTTCGGTCAGCTCGGCCCGGGCATGTTCGGCCTCCTGCTCCAGATCCGACACTTTCTGACGGTAATGTCTGTTCATGGCCTGGGCGTCTTTACCTAATAACACACACACACACACACACACACACACACACAACCGTACTTACAACACACATTTATCTGAAGTGACTCACATGTTAGTTACAGTATCCAGTCGGAGTCATTGAGTGTTAAAAGGCGCCGCTCAAGGGCACAGCAGGAGAAAACTTGGCAATGCTGCAGCTTGAACCAGCATCCCTTAAGATTACATTTCAATACGAACCCTTTTATCATAATGAATTTTAAAATCTTCTCTACCGGTCTTGACCAGCTCCATGATGAGATCCTCTTTCATGCGTATGGTGACTGACAGCTCTCGGATCTTCTGCTGAGAAAGAAGCAGACCTCTCTCTGATCCCAGCTCCCACCGGCAGCCTCTCAGGCTCTCCGGGACAGAGCTCTCGACACTGCTGTTAGCTGTACGACACACACACACACACACACGCACACCAGATGTAGTGTGGATGAAATGTTCTATTTATTCTAAATAAAATTCTTCAGAAGTGTTCGTTTCCCTGCATTAGGAATTGCTGAACTACATAAAAACCAGGATAAATGATATGGATCAGAACTGTGACATCACGTTTCCATTGAGGAAGCCTTAGCAACCGCATATAGGACCCAGAACACTTTACCAGAGAACGGACGCCACACAAAAAGTTTGTCAAACACAGACAATCGATTGTGGCCGACGATGGATAAGGATCTTGATCGAGAGTCCAACGCTAACAATCTGCACTAGTCTACAAACATGACATGTAAGAGCACGGCTTTGTTTTGATCAGGGAAACTTAAAGCTTACATGTTCTTCTGTTGTGGTGCACTAACGGAGGTTGACCCGAGACAGACAGGGCCTGAGACAGAGGAGCCCGAACTCTTGCCGGAGATGCTTGAAATGGTGAATCCTTTTGTGACCAGGTGATGCTCGTAAATCTATACACAATAATAATAAAAATAAATAAAAAATACCAAGAAATAATCCATAACTGACCATTTTAATAACACGTTTACTAATTCAATTACTAATGCAATTATAAGTCGAGGCTTCAGAATATCAGAATAGAAAACAGAACGATCCGAGTGAAGCCTGATCACCAGGGATACCCATGAACAACATGGTCAGAAATACACTCTCCGTACTTGCGTCTGTGCTTGTGTTTATCAGGCGTGTCCTCGCTGTCTGTGTCCTCCACATGAGACTCACAATCCTTCTCCCTTTGTCCACACTCGCACTGGACTTCGGAGAATGAGTGGCTGTCGATGGAAGCTTCTAGATGAACCTGAAGATACAGAACACGTTTTTATACTGAACACTTTCTATTGCAGAATGATAATCGTTTAGCTAACGACGACACACAAATTGTGTACGTTACGTTATGTGGGTCATTCGAGCAAATTCTGGAGAAAAGTGGTTCTGTGGCGTTTCAGAAATCTACGTCCTGTACAAAAGCGACACGCACCGAAGCTTCACGTCAAATTAAGCCACGAAATGTGTGATTTATTGTACTAAAATACGACACGATAACAACGACAATTATCTGTTATTACCATGTATAATCACTCTGAACCGCACACGCTCATCGTCATCGTTTTAGAGACTCGGATTCGAGGTCACACAACACGACTTACACGTCAAACAACAGCTTAACAGCCCCCTCAGCCCAAAAAAGAAAAACTCTAATGTGAATAAATACAATTATACACCTTAATACAAAGTAAACATCAACAAACATTTATTTGTATTGTGGTAAATAGTGATGAAACAAAGCATAAAGACTAAAATTAGATTAAATACGATTAAAAACATAAAAGTTATTTCACATATCTGATGGTTGAAGCCCTTGGTCGTTATACGTACCCAGATGTACCCAAATTCTGCTATAATAACACACACACATACACCGATCCATCCACTATCTAGTTTTACCAGCGCTTGATCCTTTTTCGGCGGGACACACACTGGCGGAATACACTAAACACCTGAACAGGTTGCCAGTCGGTTACGAGATCCCAGTAAATCAAATCCTGGGATGTCTTGCCATGAGGTGACCTTGTGTATATGTGTGTGTATGGTTTGGTCCGTCCCTGGTGGCTCCTTGGTTTATCCTTAAATCTTAATTTTACTGCACACTTTTATTGTAATATTAATAACAGGTAAAGCTGAATTAAAGCTCAGGTAAAAAAGGATGCACGTGTACCTGTGGTGCAGAAGAATCTCCCACATCCTCCTGACAGAGGCACGATACACGGCCGGAGCTCAGTGCTGCTTGCTGTGCCGAGTTGATCGGTGCAGTATGGGGCCTCTGGGTCAGGTGTACCGGCCCGATACCTGACTGCGCTAACAGGAAGTGCAGTTCAGCAATCAGGTCCTGTTGCTCCTGCAGCTTGTCGCTCTGGGAGAACAAACAAAAAGTCGAAACGAATCCTCGGTGACGAAAGCATTAGGAGGATTTTACACGGAGACAAACGTGCAATTACTTGTTGTTTGTACTGTTCCATGGCATCTTCCAGTGCCGCCAGGAAGTCTGTGTTTTCCTGCTCCAACTCCTGAATCTGAGAGATCTGTAGATGAGGAGCGCAGTCCTCACGCTCGCTGCTCCACTTGTCCTTAACGTCCTCGGACTCCTGGACACGGCAAACACAGAGCCAAGTCATTCGAATCAAAGATACGACGAGTAAATCATCACGTGTTAGAAAGGGTTTGTGTTTTATAAAAAATAATGGCAACATTTTCTTGAGGTATACGGAGTGTGTGCACATTGTAATGGGATTCCAACAGGCCGATGGGGTCAGGAGGTCAAATATCTTATTTAGATTTATTTACTACTGTGAAACATAAAAGTTATGTAAGTTTTTAAATAACGTGAAATTAAAGACAAATACAATCAGAATAATTTGACTGCTCTCGATGATGATACCTGTGTTTTCGGGAGTGCCTGTCCCTTCTTCAGCCGGTTGGCGTACTCAGTGGAGCTGCTCTCGATGTCGCTGTCCAGTCCGGATGCAGAGTTCCGTCCACTGCGTTCCTCCTCCACGGTACAAATCCACTCCTTCAAACGAAGCAGCTGGCCGTGGTTCAGCGTGCCCTCACCCTGAAACTCCAACAGCAGCCGGTAGGCCGAGTCTGTGCACGTCCTGTAGTATGCGGTCTCCACCTGCAGTCTGGTCAGGTCGCACCCTCGCCGCTCGGGTTCGGATCGAGTAAGGATGCGGGTCTCCGAGCGCTGACGTTTTTCGAGCGATCGCTTCAGCGCTTTGATCTGCAGTTTCAGATGTTCCACCCGGTCCGGCTCGCCGCGGGAGTTCACCGTGGTGCGGTTTTGGATGTTGCGAGCCCGTTTGCCGTAATTGAGGGTGTTCAGGCTCTCGTCGAAGTCGGACGATGAGGGACTGATGCAGGCGATCATGACGGTCTTGGCGTTGCCACCCAAAGAATCTTTTAAGATCCTGTGGGAAGATGGGAAAAAAAGAATCAATGAAACAAATCAATTCACTTGGGCGATTCTTTTAAGACTCACTTTAGACAGCAGGGGGTGCTAACAGAGTCTATTGTTTTTTGATAGTTAATAACATCCTCAGAAAAAGAAATGTATTGTTTATCTAATTTAATACTATTGTAATAATATAGAAGACAACAATTGAGCTGTCGTTTTTTGAATTGTATCGCAAATCGTGGGTGAAGTGAATTGCTACATCCCTAATAACACTAAATCCTTACAGCTTTAACTGTGTTTACTTGCAAAAGAATAAAGTAGAAAAAAAAGAAAGAAAGAAATTGTTATATTAGTGCAGACCTTCATCGTCACAGCCAGAGTTTAATTATTTTCAATACGCACGTGATGTGTCACAGTTGCACGGGCGTAGAACAATGGCTGATTAACTGATAAATCGAGGAATAAGTAATTGTTAGTGCACTGCAGTCACGTTAATGGCTCTCCATCATCAGACTCGTGCAGGCAGCAGCGGATTCAGAATCCAGAAATGAAAAAAAAAAAACATTACAAATAATCAACAGTTATTCATGATCGAACGTATTTAGAAGCATTTCTTTCTACACATGATAAAATACATTCAGTAAAGATGTAACGAGGCTGTTTAGCAAAAGAACTTATTACATATGAATTAGATTTTTAATTTTAACAGCGGATGGCGCTGGTGCCTGGTTGACGTCACTACATAGTGTTATACTACACTAATTATGATGGTTTCTTTGGGACAATCGTGTCCTGGTGGTAAGAGAACCGGACCTGTGCTCAACAGGGTCTTTTTAGTCTGATGGTCCTAAACCCAAACAAATTGACTTGACTTACTATAATTAACACAAGCATCTACTGAATGGTAAAATAAGTACTCCATTTACACATGAGTGAAAGTATTTTTGTCCTCTCCCATCTTACACCCACCGTAAAACACATTCAAAAACTCGCACCTTGTGATTTTGGAGTCCCTGTAAGGTATATGGGTGCCTTTCCTCTTGGGGTCCCCCAGCGCACCGATCACGTTGCCCAGCGCCAGAAGTCCGCTGTTGATCTGAATGCTCTCCTTGAGCCGCTCACCCGTATTGCCAGTCTTGAGGATGCGCTCGGATCCGGCCAGGTCCACGAAATGAAACTTGGAGGTGAGGATGAGCGGGTGTCTGCCGCTCCGCCTCTGCTCCATGGTGATGGTGAAGATGGTGTGAGAGCGACTGGAGTGAGGGTTCATCTGGGTGGCTCTTGTGTGTCGGGCCGTGTTTCCAGATTCTAAGAGACTCAGAACCTCGTCGATTCCCTCGACCTCACACTCCTTCACTCCATAAAGAACTGCCGAGGGACAAACCCAATTTCGTTTTGATCAAAAATCTGGTTTGTAACGTTTGTAATGTAACTTAATGTAAACGTTTCTGCTTGCACAAGATTCATTGGTTTGAGTTTGTCTCTCTGTACTTGTCAGTGGAAACCGGAGCACCAGGTGGAAAGCCACACAGACGCAGGGAAGACGTACAAGCTTTACAAATAAAGAAGCATCCCACTCTACAGAGCTCAATACTGTAAAGAGACAGGGCTACCCACTGAGAAAATCTCTTTGGAATCGATTAGTTAAAGATGAATCACAGCAGGGGGCGCTGGTGCTATTTTTCTCAACACGAAACGTAGAGTTTGTGACTCTCAAAAATAAATGGCCATTGATTGTTTGGATAAATAAAAGATAATCACAAAGACTTTATTTTCCTGATTTCTTTTCTAACAATAAATGGTCAAAAGAATCTTTAAAGCTACTTTACGGGTTTGGTGATTTAGTGCGCGTGGAAGAAATACAGTTTAAAATGTGAGCTGTGCTGCGTGTCCTAGTCGGAGTGGGAAAACATGATGAATAATGACAAGTTGCGTCCCAAATCGTGCACTCGGAAGAGGTTTTAGTGCATCAGACACAATAAAACTCGGTGCACTGAAAGAACCAAAATCGAGCACTTCAGTGTGAAACGATGGCACTAAACCAACACCATTATACCGGTTCATAGTGGAATAGTGTGTGTGTGTGTGTGTGTGTACATCCCCATGAAAAGCATGACAGTCCTCACCTATGTTACCCTTGTCATCTTCCAGGATATGAATGTCTTTGCTCGCCGTCTCCACCTCCAGAAGGTCTCGGAAGATCTCCTTGTAGAGCTCTAGGTAGGACACCCGAACTGAGAAGTCGCTGAGGTCTTTCTCGTCCAGGAGCTTGAAGGTCTCGGCTACGGCTCTGGGAATGATCCCTTGCTCGTCCTCGCCGGAGGAGGCTGAGGCCAAGAAAGCAGCAGCGCATTAGTAATTGCTATTAGAGCCAAATGCCAAAAAGCGAGATCTCAGATGGCACGGAGGGCTGTGCGTTCGAACGGTGACAGCTGCACTGGGGGAAGTGTGGCTGGCATCTTAAATGCGTGTGAACCCGTCAGAAGATTTTAACAAGAAACCTCACGTGAGCCTCCATCGAGCAGAGAAAATCCTGCCCTCGATGGGCCATTTGAAACCACAAAGGCACTACAAGGTGCATCCCAGTATTGTGAACCTCAGTGTTCTTTTTTCTAACATTTTAAATGCTAATCTTTGTAATTCATGTAAATGATGACGCCTGTAACACTGTAGAATTTTGGACCGTAAATTCGTTATTTCTGCTATAATGATGCCGGTGATTGACACTCTAGTTCTGATTCTTCTACGGCGATTCACATTTAGGACACTTAGCCTGGCTCAGGGGTCCAACAGCAGCAATCTGACAGTGACCTTTTGATTACAAGTCCAGTACCTTAAGCTATAATAAACAGTTCTGTACATAATGTAATCACTTCAGAAGACTTTGTGACCCTCGTCATAAATTGTAGTTCATTTCCACAAAACCCCAAAACAGAAAAGATCATCAAATGTTTTTATTCTGTATAAAACTGTGTGAAATTTGTAAGCAATGCTCACAGAACTGTACAATACACACCCAAAGAACTCCACTTACATATGTTCGCCTCGCCGATGGTGTAGGTTTTGCCTGATCCCGTCTGTCCATAAGCAAACACGGTGGCGTTAGACCCACTGAAGAAAGCCTTGATGAGGGGCTGAACACAAGCCGTGTAGACGTCGTCCTGACTGGAGCTCTCCTCGAAGACGAAGTCGAGGTGGAAGTGGCGGTCGTGGCCGAGAGTGACCCTCCTGTCCTCGGGCAGGGCAGTGATGCAGCTCTGATGGTTGTGCAGGATTTCTTTCGGAAGCAGCGGCCGCACTCGGACGGCCACTTGTACCGCCGTTTCCTTACCCTGCTGCTGAGCTACTTTAGGAGACATGACCACTGACTGACAGCGCCACCGCCAAGCCTCATGTACCCATGTTTCTTCAACATC
This sequence comes from Hoplisoma paleatum, assembly GCA_028565875.1. Classification (NCBI taxonomy): domain Eukaryota; kingdom Metazoa; phylum Chordata; class Actinopteri; order Siluriformes; family Callichthyidae; genus Hoplisoma; species Hoplisoma paleatum. Next base: position 2,177,532 of record JAOTRQ010000003.1, on the reverse strand, counting down.
ACTAAAAAATAACAGCGCACACGTCTAATTACAGCAAAAACACTTGTTAAATGTGAAATAATAATGCTGTCGGTTGTTCCTAATGTGTAAAAATAGACTAAAACATACCCACATCGCAACTTTGATTATCCATCGAGTTGTTTAGTTTATTAATATTGTTTATCCCTTTATCAGCACACTTGGTGTTTTTATTTACTTATCGACCAGTTCATTACTCGTATCTTAAGTGTACTATATTTAAATCAAAACTAGTTTCTATTTGGTTTCTTTCTAACCTCGCAGCATCGTCATATAATAACTTATTATAAATGTTTTTCTAATTGATCTGCACTTATAAAAGCAAATTACAAGCGTCCCAACAGGAGTGTGTATGTGAGAGTATTCTACACTAAAATACTCCAAATCTAAACTTTCTATTTTCATCTAAATGTATTTTACTTAATTACTGGTGTGTCTGACCTGTAATAATCACGTCATTACTAATTATTTAACTTTGATTTGATTATAAATAAACTTCCTCCTTATAAATCACCTCTTGTTCTACAATAAAGATAATAAATCATGTACGGTTATGAATAAACTAAGAAATTATTTATTTATAAAGAATATAATTACTATGATGACTTTAAAAAGACAGGAATTGAACATTAATGTGTATATTAATATAATCTGGTCGTCTGTATTATTAAAAGCTTTAGAATATTATGACTATTAATTAGTTGTGTAATTTAAAATTTTAATTTAAAGCTACAAAACATTTGACTGCAGTTTTAGATTAATTATATTTCTACAAAACCGGTTGTATAAAGTGTATTAAAGTTTGTCATTAATACGATCAACACGTATTAAAAACTATTTATTACATTTACAGCAAATTAAAAACAAACATCTGAGGTTTATATGTTAAGAACTCTTAGATATGAACAAAAACGTCTCGTTTTACTACAAGAAACAAACACAAAAGTCATTTTTAGTCTTTTACGATGAATTTTTTTCTATAAACTGTAACTTTGTTAGCTGTGATGCTACATCGGTTAGCAAACGAAAAACATAAACTGTTTTTGTTGTTGCTAAAAGTAAATTTATCATTGTGGGACTGAAATGTTAAACGTAAATAAGTGTAATGGTGTTTGAGTGCACTGGTTAATCACTAACTTTACATCTTGGTGTATTTTAAGCGAATTAGAAACAATAAAGTGATCAACTTTTCAATTTACGGTTGTTCGAATCGATTCTTAAAGGAGTCGACTCTTCGAATTATGGCGTGATAACACATAAAATGGGCTTTAAAGTTTCACTTCATCAAGGAGTCGATTCCTCAGATGTATCGACAATTCAAATCAAAACTGAGAAAACGGTTAAATGTGAGCGACTTTATTCAATTAAGTAATTGTGTTTCCACCAGACAGTTAAATAATAATTGTTTATTTTTTATTAATAAACATACATTCACTGTATTATATACTATATTCTGATGGATATTTCAATTACAAACAAATTATTGAATTTATAGCTGATTTACGATTCACAATCTACATCAAGGATTCGATTCTTTGAATCAATTGCATCCTAAATTTAATCCTTCACCCGTTTTCGTTTAATCCCGCCTTCTGTGCTTTGATTGGTCCAAAAATCCAGTCCTTTTATTCGATTGGTGAAGTTTTCAAAGATGTGCCGCTAGCCAATCATAACGAAGGACCCAGTTCTTTGGAATATGGGTGTGTTTGGGAAACGATTCGGGCAAATTCAGGCACCATGAAGCAGCAAGGTCTCTGAGGCGGGGTGGGGTTTACAGCTGGTTTTCTAGACATCTGACCGCATTATAAATCATTTTTAATATTTAAATTGCATTTCGTCCTATTTAGCCACTGTTGAAACCTCCGTAAATCACTGTTTTTAATTAACAGGTCAATTAACAGACTTAAAATGTTACTAGTTGGGTTTCATGTGTAAATTTGCTTCACTTCAATACATCATATTACAATAAGTTACAATTAATATATAATATATCACATTTACATTTTCAGCATTTAGTAGATGCTTTTATTCAAAGCAATTTACGAATTATAATTCGGGTTTCATTTTTTTTAAAAAGCTACTGCAAGCTGAGCTTTGCTCGGGGGTCCAACAGTGCCACTGAACTCTAACCACTGTGCTATAACTCACATTTAAATGTTTGTATTTTTGCACTTGACTTGTGTTACTTTGGAATTATTTTTTACTTTCATTGTTTGGAATGGAAACACAATTAAAAAAAAGCTTACTGAAGTAAATAAAAGGTTTTTATTTTAGTAAGGACACAGAATAATGGCAAAAAATATTAAACCAAACATGAAACCATTAAAAAATATATTTTTAAAAGAATACTTTATATTGAAATGGTAGACAGGGTAAATGTTTTCCATAAGCGATGTTCCTGTTTTCTATAATCGCTGTTGAATAAAATAAAGACTTTAACCATGTTTGCTGTTCTTTAGATAGATGCTGTACTAATTCATCCTATTCACACGCGTGAGGTAAGTGAGGTATTTACGGTAGAATGCCGAGCAAACATTCTGTCTGAATGGTGGTGAGAGCTGACAAAAGAAATAATGGGATTCATATTGTGTGTTATGAATATAATCACATTCATGGCTTAGAGTTTAAAGCAAAACTTTTTATTTGTATCTTTATTGGACCATTTGTGTAAAAACAGGACATAAAAGAATATTGAAAATAATATTTTAAAGACTCATTCATGACACAAATGCAGTGAAACAACTGTAAAAAAAAAGTTTTTTTTTCAATCAATTATTTATTGATCGTGTTCTTGGTGTATAACTCGTCTCATAACTGGAAGGCTTTGTCACTTCAGAACGTCATGGATTTGATTTGCAGAGTGTGTGTGTTTGTGTTTCTTCTTGACGCTCCAGTTTCCTCACACCATCCAAAGACTTGCGAGTGAGGTGAATTTAAAGATACAAAAAAATGGCTGCAAAGGTGTTTGACATTGAACATGTACTTTTTAATTATGAGCTTCCAAACATGGCATGAATCTGTCGTGAATGGAACCAAAGCATGCAACAAACACATAATAATTAAATGTATAATGCTAATGCATAATAATACAAATTTAATTTGCTGGTTGTTTATGCAGGAGAACATGTTAAAGAGATAACACAGCCACTATCGTTGTCCACACATGTTTAAAATACTTTCTCAGATGGACTTGTCCTGCTCACTGAGGTAGACTATGACTTGTTGTTTTGCTTTGTCATTTCAACAACAAAATCACTAGTCTTCCACAATGTCCAGAACTACATGAGCTAAATCAAAATTAACATGCATGCTTTAACAAATGATTGTATAATAATGTTGCTTTAATAAGCATCAATGTGAAGCAATAACATTTGAATGAAATGTTGCCGTAACAATGGCACTACATACATTTTATTTATTATTCTATATAAGAAAAATTGTAAACTGGACCAATGATCTACTCATATTGTTTAGTAAGCAATGGTGTAGAACAGACGTGGCTCATTAAAACTGTTCTAAATCCATCATTTAAAATGGTCCTAACAACAGAATAACCTGCTAACCAAACAACATTGACCAAATGTTCCATTCTGGTTGTGGGAACGTTATGTTGTTCTTGTGGCGTTTTTTTGTACACACTCAATGTAAGATAAAACAAAAAAGCATTCTTCAATATTCTTTAAACATTTGAAATAATTTCCTCAGACGTATAGGTTGTATTAATGTGTCATTAGAACGTTCCATCAATGCTTTTTAAATCTTTATTTAAGGTTAGAAAAATGTTCATTTAATGTTACATTCAGTAAACAGAGCCAGGTTAGAGAACTGAACTTGTGATCGGAAGGTTGCCGGTTCGATTCCCATAATGGACAAGTCATGAATACAGTTCCCTTCAGGCACTGAACCCCTGACTGCACCCCAGGCACAATGGCTGTAGGGCATGTGTGCTTGCTACCGCACCCTAGTGTGTTTACTAGTGTGTGTTTCACTGCACACTCAGGAGAAACAGTTCTGAAGTGAATCCAGGTCACTGAACACTTATACAACGTTCGATTGTGCTCAACATTTAACTGCTCATAACATTAGGAGAGCATTTGCCTAACGCCGTGGAGGTTCTGGGGACGCCTCCTGCACCGCTGGCCCGGGTGTAATGAAAGTAAGTTTGTGTTAAAATCCATTAACCTGCAAATGAGTGTGCTCTTTATTGTTGTATATATTTGTACACATGTGCATACCCAGATGTTTATTTATCTGAATGGCCTCAGGTGAAGACCTTGAACTTTGAAGGACGATTTCAAGGAGCCTCCAGTAATATAAGATGACTTATGCAGGTCTGGGAAAATGTCGGATGTTAATAATGTCATGGTACTAAATCCACATGCTCTTTCAGCACACCATACAGTCCAGTCAATATTCCCTGTCATATTAAAGCTCTTTTACTGGTCGCTTCATGGTTACTGGTGTCCGGTCGCTTGGAGTCTTTATAAAACAACTTGTCGTAAATCAAGCCGCAAGATACAATCCAGTTTATTAGTCCAGACGTCTCGATCAGGCTGCTTACCTTCACCTGCACGACTTTCCATTTCTATTCATTCGAACCTCCTCCGTGAACATGATTTGCATCTACAGTACTGCCGAAAGAAAAAGAGAAAGTCACATCGCTACTTAAAGAATCCGGCGTTCAAGGCCTGTAGGAAATAATATCCCGCCACTTATTGAAATCACGGCGCATGTCAGCAGAGATCGGAAACTTTTTCTCAATTGGTCTCGATGTCTTGACCAAGGTCCTGGAGGGAGTTGAATGATCGCCACGCCGAACACTAATGCATCATTAAAAGAAAGAAATTATATCCCCAGATGCACTGAAAGCCGAATGTTCTGTTCAGGCACTGATGTGGCTCAGCGGGGAGAGTCGGCCGAGAACAGCGGCGTTCACTTCCGTCGTCAGGCCATCTGAATAGAAACTAATGATCACGATAAGTGCCCGCGCAATTTGGCAGACCTATGACTTATAAAGCAGTGGCAATCTTTCTCCTGAACACTTCAGATAAGAGGAAAAAGGCACAGCAAGCGTTATTTTTAAAGAAAAAAAGTCTGAAAACACCCTCTGAAATTAAAATGATTTATTTTTAGCGGAACAACTTATGTATCGTCGAGTTCTGATTAAATAAACGAACGTGGAGGGTTTTTACTGATTGGCTTTGTTATATCATGAACGTTTCGACTGCGTATTAAAATCACATTTAAAATCGAATATGTCTGATGTTGTGGTCAGCGGTGGAGATTAAACTTGAGATGGCACGCATGGTAAGTAAGATGTCCTCTCAGTACGCTGTACACCGACATTAACACAAGCATAACATTATGACCATCTAATTCAAATAAAAATACTGTGCTGGTTCCTCTGTAACTGGACCGTAACCCTGTTTACAACTGATAAATCAAGTACTGACCGCTGTAAAGTGAATAAGAAACACTTTATTATTATATATCCCACCAACTAACAGGTTCTGTGATGAAAATAATCAGATAATTAAACTTCACCTTTGTGATCATAACGTTATGCCTGGCCTGTGTATGCTCTGTAATACAGAAAAGTCTTTTCATTTTATTACATTGGATTGATAAATAAATAGAAATAAAAATACTTTATTGTTCCTGAAGGAAATAAAATGCATTTATTAAGAAATTATGAAAATAAATGTTAAGAAAAATGCTTTATTTATAGCCTGATATTATATTGTGCATATATTTTATAGATATCACAACTATGAATCGTGCACGACAACAATACACACAGGAGCTTCAGCAAATCTTATTTTTTGTAGCACAATTTAATGTTTGGAACACAAAAAGCAAAATCAAAAATTAATTTCTCGGCTGAGTTTCGTGTGATTAGAAGATCCGGAGCTGATTGAAACTTGTTCAGGATGTTCGTGTGTGTTCAGGCTGGTAAAGAGACTGAAGCTTCATATCATTTATTATTATTACCTCTTTAGTACAAGAGGAAACACTTTCCTCCCATCATACTATTATTTAATTAAAACCACCTCATCAAACCAGCTTGTTATTCACAGAATGAAAGAAATATTATACACGTCTATTTTTTATTTATCTGAGGCTGTTTTCTTTAATTTATCGGCCCCGGTGCACCGAGGGATTTAAGGAAATCAACCTTCGGCACCTCAGTCGATCATCCTTCGGCCTTTCAGTGGCGTCTCTCCCGACTTCCTCTCCCAGACGGGAGGTAGATTAGGTTTAGAAGACACCAATCAACCCAGGCAACCTGCTGAACTCCCATCTCGACTTGTAAGGCAAGAGAAACACAGACACAGCGCCATGCTGGCATCATCAGATGCACCAAGCTGGCACCAGATTACCCCTGATGAATGGTAATAATACGAATTTATCATCAGCCGGGCGCGTACAGCCATTCGTTAGAGCTGACGCGGCGTCTGCATGGATTGTGGGACGCACCGATGTTGCTTTTTATTACGAATCTTTTATAAATGGTCATAATAAGTGCACAGCGAGAACGCTTTAAATACGTGGGGGAGGGGAGGGGGGAGTGATTTGTTTTGTTATTATTACAAAAGAAAATTGCAGAACGATATCAATTCTTATTTAAATGCTACAATGTTTTTTGTTTGTTTGTTTTGGCTTTAGGGGTCGTTGAATGATGGTCGTGCCAACATATAGTCATTATATAATGAAAATGGGTGTGTGTGGGTGGGGGGTGGGGTACATTGAAATAAATTATATATGAATATGTTTTTTATATTATTATGTTAGATACTGTATTATATATCTGGGCTAGCCTCAGGGCTCGGGTTCGATTCTCAGGTACGACGACCTTGGGCATTCTATTTGAAGGATGCATGTTCTCCCAGTGTCTGCATGGGTTTCCTCCCAGAGTCCAAAGACATACAGTGAGGTTAACTGTAGATACTGAAATGTATGTGTGTGTGTGTGTGTTTGTGTGTGTGTGTGCGTGTAAGTGTGTGTGTGTCCATCCTGCGTGTTTCTGTGTGCCTGTATCTAATTAGATAGATTAACATTCCATTTCATATAAAACCTGATTCTATGGTTCGCACGTTTGTATCAAACACACTGATGCACAATTTAGATTGTGTGAGAAATCTGGAGCACCCGGAGGAAAACCCACATGTTCACAGGGGTTATAAACATTAATAGCAATGGAATAAAATAAAAACATTAAATGTGCATTTTATGAAAAACAGCACGAGCACCCTGTGTGTCTTTACATTTCTAACCAGTGCACATGATAACACAATTAACATCTCCCATCAGAAATCAAGTCCCTGTTACACCCTGATACAAACTGTAACACCCTGATACACACTGTAACACCCTGATACACAGTGTAACACCCTGATACACACCGTTACACCCTGATACACACCGTAACACCCTGATACACACTGTAACACCCTGATACACACTGTAACACCCTGATACACACTGTAACACACCGTTACACCCTGATACACACTGTAACACCCTGATACACACCGTTACACCCTGATACACACCGTAACACCCTGATACACACTGTAACACCCTGATACA
>JAOTRQ010000003.1:2101572-2112037 GCA_028565875.1 Hoplisoma paleatum | reverse complement strand
TGATTGTTATCCGGAGCAAATTTTTAGTGAAATGGTTGGTCGTTATCCAAATTGGACGCTATCAGGGGCGTTCGTTACCCGAGGTTCCACTGTATATGACTTGAGGTGTTGTACCAAGTTACAGGGTGTTGCACGTATTAGAAAGAAAGTTCGAGCATAAACAAAACTGTACCGTAATGTGGCGTTATTACCCCTCGTACTATTAACACCGTTGAATTTCCTCTCTCTGTGTATAGAATCACACTCTGGACGCCGTGCTCTTACTGCTGAAAGATCTGGACACGGACGAGCTGAGAATGGTTCAACGTGCCACCGAGAACAAACTCAAAGCTGGTAGTCGACAAAAAGAAAACTTTAAAATCCAGGACATTGAGCACTGAATGCAGAACGAGCACAAATACGGCAAACACACACAGCAGGTTTCACAACAAGCACTTGAGTGACCGAAAATGTGTATGTGTGTGTGAGTACTTTTATGCATTTGTGGTCAGCTCCTGCTGGTTTGGGATGAATGGATTTCTTTACCGTGGCGATCAGGACAACGTTAATCGATCTCTTCTGTGAGTTTCTGAGCAAAGGGGCGCAGTAACGAGCAACTGGCTTTATGATATCAGAATATTCATGTTAGCAGGGTGTGTTATTTAGCATCGGAGTTTATACACACATCTAGGTGTAGACGAACTGATTACACAGGAATAAATTGCAATGCATCACGTTTATTTCACGTCTATACAAAATGATTTCATCACTTTCCACATTCCCATTGTGCACGATCACAATTGTACACCTGATGCAACACGGTGGTTGTTTTCAACAGTATCGTTACACAATGACACCCCAGAGCACCACACAAGTCTCTACCAAACACACGAGCATCCCGTCTCCACTTACTCGGTCCTATAAGTGTCGAATCAGCTGACAGATTACAGTCATTTACTAAACTGAGGCTTTCAGTCTTTACTCCGTGTCTTCTTTATCTAGAAAGTCTGTGAGGGTTCCAGCATCCACTGGGATCAGAAGATACTCGACTCCATCCGCTCCCTGTCAGGGATGACACAGAATAATCTCACAACACAACAGTTACGGCTTTCTACACAAAAACGACTACATTCCGGTCATCCTCGTGCGATTTACCTTTTTGGTACGGATGAGCTTGTGATCCCTGAATTCGGTCAGCTGCGTTCTCAGTGTGATGTCACTATTCACCAGGAATGCCTCACGACAGCGCTGATAAAAGTCTTGAAACGACAGACCTGAAGAAATGATCACATCTCAATGTAACAAGACCCGACTTATGTACTAAAATCTCAATGGCTCGACTTATTTACAAAGTTGACAACAGACTGAGTGCACTGAATTACCCGTGTACGACTGATTGTCTTTGTTCTCCAGCTGAAACTCGGCCAGCAGTCTGAAGATTCCTCTGTGAAAAAGACTCGGAGTTAAATTCTATTGCTTCACAGCTTCATTATTACAGGATGCAAATAAAAACAACCACACGGCACTTAAATAAAAGATAATAAAAGCTCAATCGCAGCACATATACAGAATAACATCCAACAACATAACATGATAAATCACTGTAGCCCTACATAGCAAATATTTCATATGTAAGTGTGGTAGAGTAACGAAATCAAAATAAACCCAACAATAAGATGTCCGTGATGCTCAGTCTGAATAATTAAATCAATTATTGTTTAATAATAATAATGAATAGTTTAAGTGAATCCATTCTCCCGGTCTTAATCCAAAAGAAGAGAACTCGATGCTGTTGTGTGTTTAACAAATAAAAGATTTTTTCATCAGATTTATTTACTTTTTTAAAACACAGTGCTATGATTTTTGAACACATCTCTGATATGGTTGGTGTGTGTGTACCTGGCATTGGGCGTGAGGCTGCGCAGGACGTGTGTGAGAGAGCTGAGTGCTAGTGCGCCCGTCTGCTGCACCAGGAGAGAGTTCTCGTACGATGTCTCCTCGGTGTACGGCAGAAACGTGGTGGTCTCGTACCACAGCCAGTTAAACACACACATCTTTGAGTGGTCCCACACTAAACCATGACATAATACAGACGCACTATTACACACACACACACACACACTGGATCAGATATCGGTTCTTTTAGCTAATCATGTTTGTATCTGGCTGTATACACAACTAACGATCCAGGGAATAATATTTTATTCATTTAACCAATAAGATTATGTGTCATGTCTTCATCAATCTGAAGGTGTTTGCTAACACAACGTCGATCGAACCTGAGGAACTCTGGATGAGTTTTCGAACACGATCAGTAAAATGTGTCAAATATACAAACACAACAGCCCTTGTGAATAAACAGAGGACGCAAGTAAATCAATAACTGCTTACCGAGAGGGGCGTTGATGTGATCTATAGATGCCAGCAGGTGCAAATTAGAAATGGAGGCCAGCTGACCCAAGGCCTGTTGGTTCTTTTCCCCGCGCAGCATGGGACCGTCGATGTTGTGAACGATCAGATACAAGCGATTATCCGGGTCTAGGGACACAACAGGAAATTACGGGCGTCACTTACCAGCATCATGTTGTATCAGTTATGAGAAAGACTCGGTCAGGACTAACACACACACACACATACACACACACGGTGTGTATAATTTAGATCATATAAACTGAACCTTTTTGAAGGCTTTTCGCAATGAAGTCTATTTGGTCCATCGGAGTTCGGAAACTCCCATCATGCTCCAGGATCTCGTCTGTGATGGCGTTTAAAATCTAAGAAAAGAAAACATCAGCACACCAATTTAACTACAAGACAAAGAGAATTGCATTACCGCCACCTGCTGGTATGGAGTGTCACGTCTTCCTTTGTGACGCCGTTCAAATTAAAAGTCCCAGAAGTCCTTTGACGAAACGCAGCGTTTTTCTTTCCTGCGACTAATCGACCAATGGAATTTGTCCGACTAGTAATTTTTTCGGTCCACCAACGAATAATCGATTAATTGCGGTCAGTCCTACAGACATTCAATTAATATTCAATATTAATTTATATTAATAAATTATGTTTTAATCTCTATTTGTCGATTATTATTATTATTTGATATAGTTTAGGTCGTTTCTGGAGAATAACCCTGTGCAACATTTCTGGTATTGATATCAAAGCTTTAAACTGACCGACTTGAGGGTGATACTTGGGAAGAATCCGTTGACCACAAGATGGAGCGAATCAGACAACATGGTAGTGCGGAATTCCTCCAGTAGAAGCTTCTTGGAGCCCAGGCCATAGAGAAGGATGTTAAACCCCATCCTGAGTACAAACGTTTCAGGTAGTGAACATGTGCCTGATGTCAATATGACCGGGAATCAAACTGAATGACCTTAATGTACATTCGTATATAATCTCACTCAACTGTAACTGGAGCATCCATTTATTGAAATACTTTTCATGTTTTTGATTCATCTGACTGATTTCCTCGGCGTAGCACGAAGGTTTTCCGTCCAACAACCTGAGAAGTGTGTCCTGCACGAGAGAGTTACACAAAATCACTTCAGACCGCGGGTGTCGAACCAAATCCGTAAAGGTCTTCGTTCCGACCAACCCATGAGGTCACATGATCAGCTGTCTAACTGAGACCAGCTAAATAAAGTAATGAAATCAGGTTCTAATCTGGTTGCTATAGAATCCAGCAGCCACAGCGGTACTTTGAGGACGAGTTCGAGATCCCAACTATAAACAATTTCTTTTTAATGAAACCAAAACAAGTTGTGGTATCGGCCACCAGACAGAAGTTAGTGCAAGTTAGTACACAGCTAAGCAGAACTGACCCGGTCCAGCTTTGGAGTCTGAAGCTTCTGGAGTGTCCGATCTGATGTCAGAACCTTCGAGCTGCTATGAGCTTCGAAATATTCCTCTACCAAGCTGGGCTGAAACGACACAAATGTAAAGAGTTGTTGTAATTAATCTAGCAAACAAACAAACATCTATGTGACCGTATAAACAATGAAGCGTATCGTCGTCCTACCTCCGGCGCTTTCTTACTCTTCTTAGCTGGGGTCTTGTAAAGTGCAGCAGCTCCAGTATTCGTCTTGCTGGGGGTCTTTGGTTGAGCTTCACGTTTTTCTTCCTTCTTCTCCTCGTCCTCCTCCTCAGAGTTCGAGGGGGATAAATCACTGTCACTGTCTGACTTCAGGTTCGGAGCTACAAACAAGAACAATAAAAAAACAATTTTCCAATGAGCTTTTAATCGTTGTACTTTACATCCGATCGTAAACACGGAACTGAGACGGATTGAACCGTATCTAATAATCATAATGAACATGGTTTCAAATCTCTGAACCAAACCTGATATTCTCTTTCTTAATCTGTGTGGAGTTGTAGAGACAAACTGCACTTTCTTTCCCTGTGAAAAGCACGTAACACGTCATTAAATACCATCCCAAAAGTAGTGACAAGCTCTTTGTGGTATCGATGCTGCTGCTGTTGTTGTTGTCACCTTTTGTGGAGTTTTCATTTGAGCTGCTGAATCTGAGAAGAGATGAGAACAAATAATATCGGACACTGATTCAAGTCTGGTTATAATTCAAATAAACGAAAAACAAACAGACAAAACTCACTCTTGGTGGCACGGGCAGGGCTGGGTGCTTCTTCTGGACTATCAGGGGTGCTAAATGTGACACTTTTCCCAGGGGTACGTGCCCACTCAGATGCTGTATTCAAAATGACCAAAAATGTGTTGAAATGAAGGATTTTGTTTAGTTTATTTAATACGAGACTTCTCAGAGACGACCTCTCTCTCCACATTTAACTCAATCTGTGCAGTGAAACACACAGAAAAATCTCCTCTCCTTTCTTACCCATTTGAGACATTTTATTGGAGCGTTTAATGGTCTGGAAAGTAAACACGGCGGCTCCGGCGGTAGTGGATTCATTCTCCTCTCCATCTGCATAATAACATTTATAATAACCTCCACACTCAGTAACAACGCAATAACAACAAAGTCGTCACTTTGAATGTAGGGATGAAAATACGCTTTCATTTTGTTACATTTTACCTGCAGTACCGGTACCGAGTGCTTCCACATAGTCATGCTGGTCGAAAATGTCGTCCTCTTCATCCTCTTCTTCATCAGCGCCTGTTGTTGCCTTTCTATGGCTTCTGAGCATCACGAGGGTTTGTACGGTGCCCCGCGATGGGTTTGATCCTAAAGAATGGTTTAGAATGATTAACATTATTAATTGTGACGTGTCAGGTGTGTGTAAAGTGTAAATGGGTGTTTCATTGCATTCTGTGTGTCTCTCTCTCTCTGTACCGTGCAACAGACCGACGACCTGTTCAGGTGTTTAGTGTATTCTGCCCAGTGTGTGTGTGTATGCCACCGTGACCCCTAAATAGGATTAAGGCTGTAAAACTAGCAAATGTATGGATGGTGTTAATGAATGAATCTGTGTTTATACCTTCATGTTTGTCCACAATGTGATCCAGAACATCATCATCTCCAACAAACTTCACATCCAAAGCGACAGATTCGACTCGCCGCTTCTGGGGACTCATATTTGATATCTGGAAGATTAAAATCATCCCCACAAAAAAACGTTTAAACGTTTTATTGGAACTTTGATCATCTAAAATACATAAAACTGAAAAATCAAGAAGCTAACGGCCAACAAGGGGTTAAACTTACCACGAGAGCGCGTGAAGTACCGATTTTACTCAAACACCACAAACATGAAAGACACTTTTATACGGCGGTGCTTCGACTATATCAAAACTTTAATGATTATAAATTATTTAATACATAATTCTCTAAAATAAATAACTTTTCAATGACATTTCGGCGAAAAAACGATTCCGCGCCAGTAAAAAAACAATCTGGTCACGTGGGTGGAAACGACGTCGTTGTGTAGTTCATAATGTACACCGCGAAACTCCATTTCCCAGAAGTCATTGCTTTAACAGCGAGTTAAAAGCTTGCTTTATTAACGTTTAATTTATTTATTGACCTTTTAAAAGTCGTATTTTACACTCTAGGTCACACTCACACACGAGTTTAATCGATACACGATTCGAACATCCGTCCATTATGTCGTTTTAACACCGTTAAATTCAGTATAGACTCGCGGTGAGGGGCGGGGGGAGGGGTGGAATACACGAAACACCTGAACAGTCTATTGTCGATGCGCCATGACTATTTTAGTATCTCTAATTAACCTGACAGCATGTCTTTTGACTGGAATCACTGCACCGGTTAGTTTGTGGGATTTTTTAGAGAGCATGATAGAATTCTAAAAAAAACAACAACATACATTGGTATTTATTAGATTTAAACCTGTACAGTGCTAATTATTAAGCACATCGATCTCACCCGGTGAGTGGACAAGACCTCAACATGTTTACTGAGAACCTGGGTTTCATTCTCACACATTTGGGAGTCGCATATATTCTCCAGTGAGAACAGCATGACCTCCTCAGTCAGGTTTAAAAGCCGTTCATTCTGCTTGCTCCAGGCTCTCCATGAGAACTGTAAAGAATCATCTGTTTTTATGTGAGGTTCCTGTTACATCCCGGCTGAAGACAGATGGTTCGGTCAGAGTGCATCCTTTTATATTCATACAGACACAACAATCATTAAAGAGTTGGAGACCTTTACATGGCTACTGAGAGAAGAACAGGGATTTGACTAAAAGCGACATTGATATATAAAGAGAGAACGTTCTCGTATATTATGGCATCAGCACCATTTTATGTTCCAGAATTTTGTCGAACAATGCAATAAATGTACTAGATAACAATCAAAGTATTTATCATAACCTTCTCATGAGAGCCCCTCCTACCATCATCACATTTTAACAATCACAGGTTCCAACATAATACTTTACACTTGTTAGAAAAGAACCCTAACTGATATCTACCGATATGTTCTTTGTGACTGATTTTAAAACATATTTATTTTTCTCCGAGTTATAAGTAGTATTTAACCGCTTCGTATCTTTCGGGAAACACGTCCAAGTCCATGTTTATCCATAACATCATTTCTGGTGTTACATCCGATCAATAACATACATGACCGTTACAGAAGCGAGTCCTCCATGTACCAGTTTAAAGCCCATCGCTGATTTACTGCAATTCCTGTGCACTGGCGTTAAATTGTATTCGGTAGATAAAAGTTGATGGTTCGGTAATAAACTGTTTGCATTTCTTTTATAGGCCGAATTCATTGAAACCCAATAAAGTCCCGTGAATAAGAAAGAAAACATACCTTTCATTTAAAATGAAAATTCATATTTTATTGGTACATACATTAATTTAATCAAGGGCAAAAACTAAGAAAACAAAAAAATATATATAATATATATATATATCAAAGAGAGGGATGTCTACAGGTTTGGAAGAGGGACAGATCACCATTTAGTTTCAATTACAAGTGCAGGGCTGGCAAATCTCTTACAATTTCAATACATATTGATGAAACTGAATGAAACTGGAGTCCAATTGAAAATAAACCGGGGCGATGAATTTCCTGCTTTGGTCGGCCTTCAGGTAACAACAGTAAGACATTTAGCCTGGTGATGGCGCCCTGTTAACTGAGCCAAAGTAAAACAAATTTAGAAAAATCTGGGAGGAAACAGGAAAGACGGCTTCATGATGTTTTGTCCATATTTTTTTTAGTTGTTGTACACATTAGGTCAAAATGGCTTTAGGCGATGCTAAGGAAGATACATTTCCATACAGTTATACAGAACTTTGCTACTACCTTAAATATACAAGCACAAATACACAAAATGAAATAAAAGCCCACAATTAATTACTCTCTTTTTTTAAAAAATAATACAAACCAATATAATTTGAGGGTTGAGATTCAAAGGACCTAAACAAGTCCTCATTGCTCCTTGGTCTGTAGCTTTTCAATGTCGGTAAAAAAAAAAAGAGAAATAAAAACATTCTAGGGAAATAGAGGCTGGTATAAAACGCGGATAAAATTTTTCAAAACGTGTCATTTTAACGCTCACTGTCTCACCCTTTCGCAAACGACGACGACGACTCTGGGCTGTTCTACAGCATGGCGTAGTGTACTGGGTTTCGTGTGTTGTATGGCATTAGTCCAAATCTTTCACTAATGACAGGGAACATTCTGCGATCATGTACACCTGCTTCACAGAGGTGGAACGGGCAGGGTTTCAGAGGAAACAGACCTCATAGCGCGACCGTCGTGTGTGTGTGTGTGTGTGTGTGTGTGTATCTGCTTGTTTGCACGTTTGTGTCTGCTGGTGTTTTGTACGTCGGTCATCTCCTCCAAGGACAAAACGTCTTAACCAACTTCTTAACTTAAACACTTGAACTATCTACACACCCTCCTCGAAGGAGCCTTCACACTAGAAAACACCAGCAGCTTTACGGTCGAGGTGGTATTAGAACTCAATACATTCATTTCACACTTGTTCTTAGATCCTGGCTCTCAGTCCTGACGTTCGGCCTCGGTCGTTCCAGGGTACCGAGACAGAAGAGAGAAATGGGTGACCATCAGTTAGTGAACGTAGATCTGGGTGTAGATGAGTGATTCAGCCATGTGCCCTACTTCCTCTGTGACCTCCTCTCTTCCCCCTCCCGTTTCCCACCCCGTTTCCCTTCTGTGCCAGAGTCTCACTGAGAGGCTTGCGAGGTGGGGTTATCACTCTTGCTCTCCTGGCTGGATGGAGCTTTGTTGTTCCAGGGACTGTTGGAGCCCAGAGCTGGGGAGTTGTTAAAGCTGTCCTCGTCGTCGATGCCATTGGCGGCATCGAATTGCGTGTTCTCTAGCCGAGTGATCAGACGCTCGTCTTCGTCGCCAAACTCCCCTCCCATCAGAGTGGGCTCACCCACCACCATCACGTCCTAGAAGAATGAATGGAACGATTATTTGGGCGAAGCTTATTCGTCGCTTATTAAAATATACGGTTATTTTAAGAGTGGAACGGTGGTGTTGAACGTTCGTCGTGCGTCTGCATGGGTTTACTCCCGGTGCACCGGTTTCCTTACATGTTCCAAAAACATGCAAATGAGGTCCATTTTTAGACCGTCCGAGGAAACCGGAGCACCCGGGGAAAAAAGTCCACACATGAAGGACCCAAACTCAGGACATACTTGCTGTGAGGTGACAGTACAGGTGTGATGTGTAAATGAACTGCTGCTGCTTACTGGTACTTGGCTGGACAGTGGGAAACTTCCGGCGGGACTTTTCTTCTTGCTGTTGGTGTTGTTGTTGGTTCCCCCTCCTGCACTCATGGTGCTGCCACCTGAGATCTTGCGCTTCCGCCGCTTGCTTGGTGCCTGACGTGCTGGTTCCGCTGCAAACAAAAGCATGATGACTTACAGCCTGATACCATCACCTGTTAAATTTCTGTCCCCCAATAATCCAAGAGTCGTATAACTCGACCCCCTAATAATCAAAGTCTTATAAACGTAGACTCCAACAGTGATACTAATAACACTAATAATCCAACAGTGTTCTAAACTCAGCCACCAAATAATCCAAACCTGGCATTTAAAAAAACACAAGAGCCTGGCTTGATAATGACTGAATAGGATTTGCTTACCAGGTGGTGCTACCATCCTCTGCCATTTCTGAAACAAGCAAGTCTTGAGACAGTCTCTTGGGCTCAGACTGTACGTCTTGTGCCTAGACATGAGCTCCTGCATCGGCTCCAGAATAACACACAGCTGTTAAGAGACAGAAATGGCAGTCACAATGTGTTCACTGTATCTCCATTTAACCTGGTCGCATGTCTTTGGACTGTTGGAAAAAAGCGGAGTGCAGCAATATCCAACTACACCACCGTAAAGATTGCAAAAGTATATATACTGCTGCCATTACAATTTTCTATTATATTGGCTATAATATAACATATTATATTACATTATTATCGATATTGTACAATATTGATGCTACTCTTATATTAGATTATATTTAAGGTTATATAAAATATCGATGACATCCGTTTTCGGATTGCCTCAATTTCCTCAATTTGCCTCAATTTCCTTCGGGATTAATAAAGTATCTATCTATCTATCTATCTATCGTTTTAATGTTTTTATATTTTGTTAAAAGAACCCTCTTGGTAATTTTTATAAAGTTTAATGAGGATCACGGGAGCAGCTGAAGAAATGAACTGCAACATGAATTCTTCTTTCAAATCTCATCCAACCCTTCACCCATAATTCAAGTTCTCTCTTTCTCCTCTCTTCTCTCTCTCTCTTGGAGGATGAGCTGATAAAAACTCACTCGGAGGTAGTTCAGAGTGGAGTTGGACAGGCCACATCTAGTGATGTTCTTCGACAGCTGGTCCACCATCTGTGGGTCCTGAGCCTGGAACAAATCAAATGTATAAATGTTTTATGGATTTTATAACAGGATGATACGTCTGTGTCTGTGATTATACGTCTGTGTCTGTGATTATACGTCTGTGTCTGTGATTATACGTCTGTGTCTGTGATTATACGTCTGTGTCTGTG
>JAOTRQ010000003.1:2068493-2084795 GCA_028565875.1 Hoplisoma paleatum | reverse complement strand
AAGATCCCTGTAGAGATACAGGGTTGGGGAAAGACCTGGCAACCTACCCCGTAAAATGTAATTGCCCAGATACTCTGAGTAACCCAGGGTCGAAGTCGACTGAAGGATAAAATAGATAGAATGTTAATGTTAATGTTAGAAGAGAAAACATAAACACATTTATCTCGAAAAAGTTTTGCAGATGCTCAGATTTGTTTTTCATGAACTCAACACAAAGGAAAGTGTTTGTTTGAGAAGCGTGTTATATATCAGCTGTCATTTCATTTCACGTTTTAAATCTTTTAAGCCAACGCTTTTTAGTCCCGATGTGTCTGAATGCAAGTCGATAATATATCCCAAACGGGAGACCAATGCATTGTGAGACTGATATATAGGCCTATAGGACCTGCTCCTGGCTGCCATAATATATTACACACATAATATAATATTATTCAGGTTTTTTGCTTTATATATTTGTTCCCCCAGACATTTGCTACAAGTTTCCTCCACGGTTAATTATTATCATGATGAGATTTTATTTCATTTGTCTTCGTTCATAAAGTCTTCAGAGCTTCTGAGTTTCCTGAAGTTTCTATCTGCGGCTATAAAGTACATCGGTTCAGAGAGCTGAACAGTTTGCATGTTCTGAATGTGAGATGTTTCCATCTCTCTCTCTCTCTCTCTCGGTGCGCTCACACCGCCCGGGGACCGATGGGTAAGCGACATTGCCCTGATGCTGCTGTGTTGTCAGCGCAGGAAGCCATTTTGTTCCAGATCTCTGGCTGCTGGGAGACAGGTCTGATGTGTTGGAGACAGGCTGGCCAATGACAGATCAGTGTGCCAGCCAAGCATACACACACACACACACACACACACACACTCTCTCTCTCTCTCTCTCTCTCTCTCATTTGCTCACACTCACACTGTTCTTCTTCTAAAGCTCTCTCGGTCTCCCTCTCTTACTGTCTTCCTCTCGAGCACAAACAGCCTCACGTCGTCCTTGTTTTCTTCTTCTGCCTCCATCTCAGAGCTTCACCCCCTTTTCCAGCCTGTGATTTTGTAACTGCAGACACCATGTGTGTGTGTGTGTGTGTGTGTGTGTGTGTGTGTGCGTGGTTGCCATTTTAGTGCTGCTGCGCTTTAAGTGATTTTCCTCTAATCAGACTCGTCATGTGACTCGAAAGCTTAACAGCCTCTGCTCATGCTGGCACAGACGCTTTGGTGGGGTGGGGTTGGGTGGAGTGGGGGTGTAGAAACCAGCAAATAATGGAAAAAACATAAGAGTCTTGTGACCTGTGACTGCTGAAGGTGACAGAAACGCTTTGAAAATGTTCAGATGCTCTCAAATCAAACAGGATCGTTTAACATTTGTTAATAATTCACAAGTCCTGACACGCTGGATCCTTCCTAAATCAACACACGTTCCTTCTTCCGCTTAAAACCAGTCGTTCTTTAACAGTTGTATAATCAACACGGGGTACAATCATGTACAGGGGTCTGAAAAAGTCTTTCGTATGTATTTATTTATACATTTTGTGCTTATCACGGCTACCACACGGTCTACTACAGTTCATCCCTACATCGCAATCACGACATCCCGAGACGTCTGAGATTCATGATTCTCATACCGAGCACATCTGGTAAAAGTAAACATGGTGGAAATATCTAAAACACGCCATCGATAGGGGGAACAGATGCCAACCAGAACGAATAATGCCAGTCCTGATAGATCAGACACACGTGTGGGAAATGAGGACGATGACTGATCATGTGATATGTGGTATAAATCATCACACAGGCAGCAGCTCATGTGTGATCAAGCTGCAGTGACGACGGCATGATGGAACGAAACGTTATCTCGCTTTCTAAATCTTCCTTAACCAGGACAGATGAAGAACCACGGAACCAGACATCCAGTGGAAAGTTTTGCTGTGGATTTGCATTTCATTTGCCTCCCAGTGTTTGGCTTTTATGTGGGAGGTTTTTGGTCGAAAAACGCTGGTGTCACCATGCATGCACTGCCAAAACACACGAATGTATTTCAGCTCCTTTATCTCCAGCAAATATTAGTAATGTTTTTATTGTATGAAACATTCCAGTGTAGTGAGTAAAAGTGACAGACGCTGATTATTTCTGAGCAAACATGAAAACCAAACACAGTTATTGCATTGTCAAGTTATGACACACAATCGCATGTTCAGAAATGCTTCTTATAGGCAGGTTTGAGGTGTGTGTGTGTGTGTGTATATGTGTGTGTGTGTCTGTGTGTGAATGCTTTCTTTAAAATCTTAAAAACAAGACCAGCTTGGGACACAAGTGCAAACACACTTTAAGTGTAACTGCGTTATGCAGTTTGTGAATATCTACGTATAAATGGTTTATAATTATATATTTGTTACTACGCTATTACTGATTTTATATAAACACATTTAATAAAAAAGACTTTATTTGTGCATTTAAGTGCATTTAAAGGTGTCCATGGTCACTGGATAAATATTTCACCATCGTACCCGATGAGCTACAATTCGGCAGCACCGTGGCTTAGTGGTTAGCACTCACAAACAAGAAGTCCCCGGGACATTCTGTACAGAGTTTGCATGTTCTCCCCATGTAAGACCATAAATAGTATTGAGTGGTTGTAACTTATGCTTTAATTAGTCTGTAATTCTCACAATACTGATCAGACTGCAAGATTGCAAATCCAATTATAGAGAATTTCATAAACAGTGTGCATATTATTTGATAATGCAAATTCCAAAGCTCAAAATACTCAAAAATAAATGACTTAAAGTGCATTAGTGAAAGAATGCCGCTGTAAATACGGCACACTGACGTGTGAGGGAATATTATTTATTAGATAAAGTCATTCTTTAAGCTTGTATGCATGTTTTTTTTATTTCAATAACCCCAGTAGTAGGATTTTTATTACCCTATAAAACAATTTTATTAACCACCGAGATAATCAACAGACAACAAACAAATCATAAACCTCAATGAGTTCTCTTACTTAAACATTTATCGTTCATTCATTTCACTTCATTCGTTTCATTTGCAATAACGAGGAACGATGCAGACTCGAGGAGAACATGCAAACTTCGACCAGAGAGGACCCTGGATCCTGGTTACCTTGGTGTTGAACCAACACACAGGGCAGCCGTAGCCTGGTCGTTAGACAACTGTGCTTCCGAGAGTCGACCGTTTACGACTGAGGTGCCCGTGGCACGTGTGCTCACTGCTGCCCCCTAGTGTGTGTTGACTAGCGTATGTAAATGTGTGTTTTACTGCACGGATCGGGTTAAATGTGCAGGATTCATTCCGGCACTAAGTATGTCAAAGCACCGGGATAAAAAGGTAGCAGACACCAGCGACTTCAGATACAAATGGCTGGTGAATAGATTATTTCATTAGCTTCACACAAGCACATACATGTTGGTACGCTAACAGACACGCAGAACGAACCCAGACTAGACAAGAAGGACGTGTTTCTCGCTGCTTAACATCACAGAGGAATGTAAACAGACTGAGTTTGTACAGAACAAGCGAAGTCTTTTACTCGGTCCTCCTGGTTTACCCCCCTCAGTCCTGCGCTTGCTCAATGCTAACTTACTTTCGACTTCAAAATGCACCTCTTACTCACTCTGTGTTAAACAGATCCTTTCTTCCTGACCACAAACCATGAACAATGAACAAATGCAACCAATACTCCCTCAAAAATGCCCCCTTATGACCACATAATATCCCTGAAGCCACAGGCCATTAACCAGCCACACATACCCACTCTGTACTGTGTTCTCTCTAAAGCCAGACCATTCAGGAAAAAAACAGGCCAGGATTTATTCCCGTCTCCAAAGAACGTTAATAAGACACGCATAGTAAATTAATATAGCATTAAAACAGCAATTTGAATGTTACTTGTACGGATGTGTTACATTTTACCGACGGTGAGTTCTGTTTAAATATTCTGCACAAATAAACCATATCAACTTAATGATTCATAAACTTTTATTATATTATATTGCAACAGAGGTCGAACAGATGGTCCAGCGAGCAAGTAAGTAGCACATTTTATCAACAAGCTAAAAAAGAAAAGACGTGAAAGTCGGGGATGCTTAACCTTAAAACAACTACATATTAAATAGTTAAATAATTATTTCAATCAACGTTGAGATTTAAGATAAATAAAAGGCAGCAGTCTGACAGTTCTAGACATGATCAGATCGCTGGAAACAAATGTCATAGACGCCATTTTCATCATAAGAGAAGCCAAAATGAAACAGATGTTGGTGTAGAGAGACAGACGTTATCTACTCTTGTTTCCTTTTTAATATCAGTTACAGGACCGCCGTCTTAATTCCTTAATGAATTGCTCCGGACTAAACGAAGTATCTGTGGAGCTTTTGTATCTGTCTCTATGTCCTGTGAGTAACAGAGCAGAGAATGAAAATGATCCCAAACACAGAAGTTTAAAACTTGTTCTGATTTTTCTTTAAATCAAGACTGCAGACGAAAGCAAAACGAAACTCTTTGCATGACAAACTAGATGAACAGTGCAGCTTTCTAACCAGACAGAGAAGGATCCGGTTCTGATTAGTTCAATCTTATATTTTACCCATCACATCCTAACCTTTAACCCTAAAACTAACCTTAAACTCGATCCCAAACTCTAACCCTTATCTGAACCCTAACCCTAAGTCCAACCCTTATCAAATCAGTGATAGCTTACGTCTTACACACGTCACATCCAAACCCCAGCCTTACTCTGGCTCCTTCCCTAACACTAACCACAACCCTAATTACAACCCTTATCCTAATTTAAACCCAAACTCCAATCCAAATCTCAACCATAACCCCAACCTGTAGCATATCTCCAACCCTAACCTTTACCCTAACTCCAAACCAAACCCTAACTCCAAACCAAACCATAATCTTTACCCTAACTCCAAACCAAACCCTAACCTTTACCCTAACTCCAAACCAAACCCTAACCTTTACCCTAACTCCAAACCAAACCCTAACCATTACCCTAA
This sequence comes from Hoplisoma paleatum, assembly GCA_028565875.1. Classification (NCBI taxonomy): domain Eukaryota; kingdom Metazoa; phylum Chordata; class Actinopteri; order Siluriformes; family Callichthyidae; genus Hoplisoma; species Hoplisoma paleatum. The sequence continues at coordinate 2,079,789 of JAOTRQ010000003.1, read as the reverse complement.
CTCCAAACCAAACCTTAACCTTTACCAAACTGTTTGTTCACTGATAGCTCATGTCCTACCCTTGCCCCACATTCTAACCCTAAATCAAACCCCAATTCCAACCCTGATCAATCCGATGCTACCACGTGCCCTGTAAGACGATGACATTCATCGTAGGTTCCTACTGTAGTTATTTGGAATAACTGAGCCACATGGGGAACAGTTGCTCTTTGTTTTGACTCCTATATCACACTGAACAGACTGAATATGTCCGACTATATTACACTGAACTAATAAAGTAAAAAAAAAATCTTACTACACAAAAGCGGAGCTAGTTTAGTCAATTTCATGATTAAAGCCCATCAATCGAATCGACGACACAGTCAACTCAGTTCTAAAAATCGAGGTCACTCGAGCCTCAGCAGGATTTCCAAACATGTCACAGATCTTAAGAGGATGATAATTGTTTCATGCAGCACGACTGATGCTGAAAGCGTCGGCACTAATTATGTTTCTTTTCCACTTATTTATCTGCACAAGGCGCCATCAAGTCAAGACCTTCCAAGTCCATTTAGCAAACTCTGTAGGCATCTAATAATTCTTTAACATTCCCGAAAACCTTTCAACCCAGGAGAGCTGCACATCTGCTTTCCGACATAAAACTGGCAACCTATATAAAACTCTTCATTTCCTCTCCTTAGTCTGTTTAGAATTAAAGCGCTGAAAAATCAACAATAACAGGAGCCACAACAAGGCAACCTGAGCCTGGCGCTGAAGCTTTCCTCTCCGACAGTTCTCAATGCAAACCATGTGGGGGGAAATGAAAACCACCACCAAACTCTTACTCTCTTACTCACCCTGTAAACTCATGCACACACACACACACACACACACACACACACACATGCATGCACAAACACGTGAACACACTCTCACACACACACACACATACACACACCAGAGGCAGCCATGTTTTCCCCCAAACGTCCATGCCTCCTGTGACTTCCCATATGTCATTGCAACAAAGCCCCGGAGCCAAATCCTTCTGACAACTCACATTCAGTCTCTCACTCAGCAACCAGGTGGTAGTCACAGCAACAGCGACGGTACGGGGCGCTTACCCGGACACGCGCAGCCGCCCACGGACATCTTTTCACATGCCCGTCCCTGACGTTGCTGCTCCGAGCTGATGGTGCAGATTGTTCCTCTGCTTTTTCTTCTCTTGGCTTCTCTCTTCTCACTCGAGTCTGCTCCCGCTGCTCACATGGACATCTGGTTTTCCAAAGAGTCCCCACATGCACAACGGGAAAAAAAGAGTGTGAGCGTGTGAGAGAATGTTGGAATAAGGGGAAAGGTTTTAAAAAGATTAAAAAAACAAAAACAATGAGCGCACAAAGGAATGAGAGCTGGAACCCAAAATATAAAAAGAGAGAGAGAATGCGAGCAAGGTTGCACGAAAAGAAGCCAAAAGAAGAAGCCAGGAGTTGTGATCCTGCTGCGTTGACTGTACCCTCACTTATTAGTGCACTGAGAGCAATGCAGGTGGGAGGAGAGAGTAACACCAAGAACGAGTGAGTGAAAGAGTGAGGAAGGGAGCGAGTGCCAGAGCTGGTGCGAGAGCGCTGTCAAAGTGACCTGAGCAGCAGATTTCAGAGAATAACAACCATGTGATGTGTCTCTCTTTTTTCCTTTTAAAGATGTACACGCCATATTCCTGCCGCTCTCTGCCACTCTGAGCCAATCCCAGCGCGCGGCTCTACCCTGCCGCCTCCAAATAAGTACTACCAGAGGGGGTCTGATGAAAGGGGGGCAGTGGGGGTAGGGTTGGTGGGTGGGAGGGAGGGGGGGGGACTGTCTGAGTGGCTCGTTACATCCGCGGCAAACAAGTGAGGGAGGGTGCGTATGGTCATCTGACATCTTTCTCCCTCTCTGTCTTTGCACTCCTGGCTTCCTGTCTCCATTGCCCTCTTTTATTTTTTTGTCCTTTCGATTGCATGTCAAGGCCCGATCAACGTCTCGAAACGCAGCGGGTTAAAAAGCGGAGGGAGTTTGATAAACCTAAGACCTAAGAAAAGTGTCTCCTTAATTAAATTCTCTTTAATTGCTGCAGGAATTGTGTGTTGCATCAAACATGTACAACCTAGTGGGAAAAATATGTCCTAATAAATAGGGGTTAGGATGGTTAGGGTACGTGACTAGTAATCCGATGGACGACGGTTCAAATCTCTGGTAGGTTGTCACTCACTGTTGGACCCTTGAGCAAAATCCTTAACTATCATTACTCATATTGTATAACTATTATATATTGTGTAACTATTTTGACTTTTGCTCAGTTTGATAATTTCTGGACATATTTCATAGACATCAAATTGACCAGCTCGGCAGTTTGTTCCATCCTAAATCACATACTGAATGCTAAAAAGCTTAGTAAGTACACTCATTCATTCATTTATTTGAAACTGGTTGTCAATCTAATACATAATTAAGATTAGCCACTTAATTTGCTAATATGGTGTAATACTGTTTGCATCTTAGTGCACCGGTTGTGTTTAACATTTAGCATAGTCTAAAATCTAAAATCAGAAATGAAACCAAACAGCTCTATTTAAATTCCGCGTGAGATTTATCAGCCTAGTCGTCCATATTTGACTCTTTTGGGAGGAAAACAAAAGAAAACATTTGTGTAGGAGTCCCCCGTTGAAATCCACGTCGTCAGTAGTTTAGCAGCGCTTGAGTACAGCGAGTGTGAGCATCTACAGGAGCAAACAGGGGTCAAAATCCACAATTGCAATCCTACCGGCTCCCCACTTATTTCCTCGAAATGATCCTCTGCAGCAACGTCGCTGCACACCACCCATCACAGAGCCCCAAAAGCCCTCGGGAGAGAGAGGGGGGGGGGGTTGCAAGCAGATCTGACATGTGTTTCATGCATGTGTTCGTTTCTGAGTGCTCGGGTCTGTTGAAATCTTTAACAAGCTTTTTTTCAGTCGTTTTTAAAAGCTTGTTCTGATGTTTCGTTCACCACCAAACATTTAAAAGCATTCGTCGTTTGATTTCCATCGGCTAAAATCTATGACGATGAGCTTTCTCGCTCGATGTAAACACAAACGCGACAGAACTCTGAAATTTGAGGCACCCTAGAGATGTAGTGGTGAATGACTTCTTACTTCGTCTAGATTAAAGAACATTTGATGATTTCAAATGGATGTTAAAGGAGCGGCACGGTGGATGAGTGGTTACAGCACTGTTGCCTCACAGCAAGAAGTCCCGGGTTCGGGACACCGTAGTGCTCCAAACACTAACGTCCGACTCCAGGAACTGGGAAAATGCACCATAAACGAATAGATAGAGATAATGGATGTTAAAGGTGGCGGTCTGTTGCACAAACTTGTGTCTTTATAACAAGGTGAATTGGGAGAGTAGCACAAGAGGACCGAGTGATGGCGCTACAGGGGCTGGATCGGTATAAACTGTTCCCCTGAGGATAAAAAGATAAATAAAAGAACAAAGGCGGAGATACAGACAGAATCGAAGGTGAAAGAAAGGTGATTGAAAGGGTCTCTGTCGGGGTCCGGCTCTTAACATGTTTTAGATTAACTGCACAATCGGATCATCTAACCTCCTGTGTGCTCCTCCACACACACACACACACACACACACACACACACACACACACATACATAGATTGTCCGGTAGGAATTGTCTAGTCGACACACTGACCTGTGAGTATGTACTCGGTCTCTTTGATGCCCTCTACCACCATCCATGGATGATCCTCCCGGGCACGTGGCGGCCCCTCGTGATTGGTCCGTCGGTACTCCAGGATGTAGTGGTCGATTTTGGAGTCGGCTTCTGGTAGCGTCCAGAAAACGGCGACGCAGTTATCGTAGACCTGACATTCGGACGCCTGGATCTCTGGAGTGGCCGGAACTGCAGGAAGAATAAAAAGAAGAATAAAAATCCATTTAATGTCATCATCATGGTGCAGGCAGCAAGTTACTGCAGGGAAATATATAGAACCAGCGCCCCCTGCTGTTTACAGGAAATCATTTCAACTTAAAAGAATCATCCACTTCAAATAATTAAACCAAGTGAACCACATCGCTTCATTGTGCATCGTTACATGTCTCATGCAGGAGTGTCCAGATAAGCAAAATAAAAAAGTTACACTAAGAATATTAAACACAAAATGTAAACTAAGTAAATAAATAATGTCTAGTAAAGAAAAAGGTTATGGAATTAGGTCATGAATGAGTAAAAATAAACTACAGTATATATTAGAGATGTAACCATACACACGACCCATGATGCAATTTATCATTCTGGAGTCAAGATAGTTTTTTAATTTTTATTTATTTAAGTTTATATGACTGTGTGTCTGACTAAGTGTGTGTGTGTGTGACCGTGTGTGTGACTGCATGTGTATGTGTGTGAGAAAGAGAGAGAGAGTTTGACCTGGAAGGAATTTGATGGCCTTCAGCATCTCTCGCTCCTGAGTGAAATCCACCATTAAGTGACTCACGCTGTCACTGGCTTTAGCTTTTAATGAGAGACGAAAGGCTGGTGCCATGGTAACACTACACACACACACACACACACAGTTTATTACACACGACTTCTTTACTCTCTTTAGATAAACACACATTATAAAACAGTGATGAACAAAACTGATTTGAAATGAAACGAGCACGTTAGTGAAGCAGGAAAGCGAACGAGTGCAACGTTTGTGTGTTTGTTTCTTTGTTCATTAAAATGTATTAAAAATTTAAATCACGTTTACAGGTTAGTTACATTCAAGACACACACACAGTCATTATTAAGTACACAAGTTTATCTCAAACAGACTTGTGAATATGCATGTTTTTGGACTGTAGGAGGAAACCGGAGTACCCTGAGTAAACCCACACGGGCACGGGGAGAACATGCAAACTCCGTACAGAAAGCCCCTAAGCCGACCCGAGAATCGAACCCGGGACTTCCTGCTATAAGGCGACTGCGCCGCCCGAGTGAATTAAATCATTTAAATTAAATATATAAAATAAATGTTGTTTTATACTATAAATGACAAAATCATCCTGGTCAAACACACACCCAGGAATTATAAAAGTAAAACGGATGAATTGGAACGAGGTCTCTCTTATTTATCAGGGCTTTATATGAAGCACTGCTGCTTCGTTCTGCTCACGAACTCACCACGATAAAAAAATGGACTAGCTAAAGAAAACGGAGCGCTAATGACGGGCGGGTGGATGTGTTGCTAATGATGGAGAAGATCTACAGATAATGATGGATGATTTAAACTCGTCTAGAATCAGATTATTTAATATTAGTTCAGTGCACGGTTTTATATTTAAAGTCGAGCAAGCTGAGGCAGTTGGCAGGTTGCCGGTTCGATTGTGAGAGTCGACAAGTCACGACTGAGGTGAACTTGAACGAGGCACCGAACTGTGGCTAGGGCTGCCCACTGTGTCAGACACGTGTGCTCGATGCTGCCACCTAGTGTGTGTTCACTAGTGTGTGTGTGAATGTGTGATTTACTGCACTGGGTTGGGTTCAACGTGTGTAAAAACACAATGATGGAGTTTGACATCATGACATCACATTATAGTGCGTTTACGTTTCTAAACTACCATCTAAAATAAAAAAATATATTATATATTATATATAAATTATAAATAAATTTAGCTTTGAAGGTCACCATAAAGTTCAGGAACGTCTGTCTGCCTGTCCATTCATCCATCTTATTTATTTATGTTTTACATTGTAGGTGACAAGAGATGATTGTCGTGGATCATTTTGTATCTTCAATATGTCTTACCTGCATGTTTTTGGACAGTGGGAGGAAATAAAAATTCTAATTTTATTTGTCATTACATATATACAGATATACAGTAGAACAAAATGTTTCTCTTCGCATATCTCAACTTGTCTGGAGGTCAGGGTCAGAGCGCAGGGTCAGTCAACGTACGGCGCCCCCTGGAGCAGACGGGGTTAAGGGTCTTGCTCAAACACCCAGCAGTGGCCTGGATTTGAACCCCCAATCTTTGGGTTCATAGCCCAATGCTTCACCCACTAGGCCACAGTGTCCCTCATTATCAAAGATTATAATCTCCTGAAGTAAACCCACACAGACACCGAGAGAACAAACCCTGGTTCTAATCTGAGAATCGTACCCGGGACTTTTTGCTGACCAGCAAGCCACCGTACCACCCTAATCCATCAATCTATCAAACAAGCGAGTGTTGATTTATTCTATAAATTAAAATAGATTAGAATAGAACAAATACATTTTGAATTTTGGTCGAAAACAAACCCAGAAACTGTCAAACTAAAATTCCCACCTGATGTCGGAGTTTTTTTTTTTAACTGGATGTTTCGTTGTGTGTTGAATTTGGGTTGAATGATAAGGCTTGTTTTGTTTGTGAGATGAAAAAGGAAAATAAAATAAAAGCGTGCACTGATTCTGGGGGATATAAGTGCTGGGAGGGTTTCAGGTTTACTGTACCTATCCTTTATGTCTTTGGCCGCCTGAAAGCAGAGGAGGAGAAAGAGAGGAAGAGAGGTACAGAGCGGAGAGTAATCGAGAAATAGAGATAATTAATAATGCACAATAAATCAGTTTAATGAAGTACAGAAGAGCATTAATGTACCAACACAGCCAGTTTACTGTAGCACAGGACACCGTTCAAAAGAGAGAAAGTATTCAGTTAACATATCGAATAAATGTGATCTTTGATATAAACCTCAAACAATCGGACTGTTTGAAATCTTGTACCATATCTTCTGGCTGTTTACAACAGTGATACAACACAGCGCTTTCATCAGTACATAGAAACATAGTGTAAGAAATAGATCACAATAATCTGGAGTAGAGTCAGATCCGGTTAATCGGACCTCATCGGGACGAGATCGTTTTGGTCCTAATAACCCGACTGGTCTGATTACACGTACAAGCCCCTATGTTACAAGATGGGATGTAAATATCATATATGTAACATATAAAATGTTTATTAAACCTTTATTGTGTAATTATACACGTATATATAACTGTTGCTTACAAACTTTGTTCATTAAAAAAAAAAGTTTAGAAACGATCCACACACACGATGTTTAGTTACTCTGTATGTGAAGTGTAATAATAATAATAATAATATTTTTACTAAATTCCTGTCAATGTTTGAAGAATTTATCCAGTGTTATTTAACACGTTCTCTTGACAGACTGCACTTGAAAAAAATCACCACAAATAAAGATGTAGCTCACGTCCTTTGGTCCGATGAAATGGAATTCTGGTCTGAATAAGTGAATAACAAATCACACGTATATAACAGGATTTGTTTCTGTAATTAAGGATTCGGACCTATTAACCGGTGTTCCAATTAACCAGATTCGACTGTAACGAGTGTGAATAAAATCCTGTAACTGAGATCTGGTACCGACCGGTTAAAATAGTTTCACATACCGGTTCGTACGAGAAGATTTAATATAACTAATCACAAAGCGTTATAATAAGTGTAAATAAGTGTTTTACTCTAAAACTACATTAATCACCTTAAAATAACACATTAAAATTATTTACTAAAATTACATTATTTACTTAAATAAATCAAAGCATCGAAGCAAAGGAAAGGGCATTTTCTAATGATGATGATAATTCTAAACAGAAATAAATAAAGTTTTTGAATACTGAGACAGACAGAGATTTTATAAACAGTAAACATTGGGAGAAATGTTTCTGACCTGAACGAAACCGTCGGTCTCGGATGAGCAGAGCGTCTGATTGGCCACTTCCAGCAGCTCTTCTGAACTCTCCAGAGCTTTAGTACAAGCGCTTAACTGGTTCTGAGAGAAACACACATCACAGAAGCAACACGACACGTTACAGAAATAAACATGTTAATGATTTTACCACGTGAACACAACTGACACCAAAAGTTCATTTACACATATAAATGACACGTCCAGGATGTAACGATGGATCTGATTGACTGATCAGTCGAGGGACCGATAAATAGGAGGGTGGATTGGAGGTCGGAGGTACATTTGAGTAACGTATTCAAATAGACAGGTGATAAAAAAATCTCTCTGGATTTAAATCATTTGTTTATTAGACACATTTAGAATATTGTGAACACACTTTATTATAATCTACTTACCATTATAGTGGTGGACACATTTTGGAAACATTTTTTTTTAATCAAAATTCAAAAAGTTAGAAACACTAAAACGTTTGCACAAGAAGCCCATTTCGGCAATCAGAGTTTGCATGTTCTGTGTCTGCACGGCTTTCCTCTGTGTACTCCGGTTTCCAGTCCAAAGACATGCAGTCAGACAAATTGGAGCTTAAATTAAATCCGATTTAAAAATTAAATGTTCCTGCGTCTGTTTGTCTGTAATTTCTGCAGACTGGTAGCCTGTTAAGGTCATCAGTGTAATCACCCAGTGTGTGTGAGCATGACTACACATATGATCACAAGACCAGTTCGTGGCCGCACCACCTTACCCCCCAGCCAAAAGTTAAAGTGTTTCAAACAAATTTGTATATTACCACCAGTGTATTATACGCTACAAACCAGCTCATGTTTACATGTATACAGACTTGCAGTTTTTGTTTAGCTTGTTATGTTTTATGTAAACAATGTTTTGTCTGATGTGAGCTACTGAAACAAAGAAATGTAAATATTACATGTAAATAAATGTTCGACAGAGACTCGACAGTCAATCTCACCCACAGCTGGGTCGTAATAATAATAATTTATTTCACAAAATGATAGTCATGATTATATAAGAATTCAGAAATAATCACTACAGAATCGTTTCACTTTGATTCTTTTGAATCACTGATTTGTTTAAACATATTTATAATTTATTTAAACCCCCAAACTTCCAGACAGGAGCATCTAGTCCACGACAGTAAACTCAATCAAGGATCTCTGGGATGCTCGGGTGTGTTTACCTGGAGCTCATAGGTACGAGTGGCTCTCTCCTGTTTGATTCGGGTCATCATGCCGTCCTTCAGCTCGTCCAGAACGGCGTGTAGAGAACTGAACTCAGACTCCAGGTCCTCCTGAACACGCGTGGAGTTCACCTGCGGACATTAAAAACATAATAACGGTGAGGAAAGTACGAGAAAAGAAGCCACTCAAACCATTACGAGAACCTTACAGTTAAACATCAGTTTCATGATGTTCATCCACAGTTCTCCTAAATGTTTAAAAGTCGATGTTTCTGAATGTTGGAAAGTTATTATTTTATTATAATCGTGGGTGGCACGGTGGCTGAGTGGTTATAGCACTGTCGCCTCACAGCAAGAAGTCCCGGGTTCGATCTCCGGGTCGGTCTGGGGACTTTCTGTGCGGAGTTTGCATGTTCTCCCCGTGTCAGCATGGGTTTCCTCCGTGTACTCCGGTTTCCTCCCACAGTCCAAAAACATGCACTAGGTCGATCGGAAATGCGAAATTGTCCAGTAGTCTTACAAGATCCCACCACTTACTGGTGGTCGTCGTCAGGAAGGGCATCCGGACGGAAAACTCTGCTCCAAACATTAACATCCTACCCCAGGAACTGGGAAAATGGACGATAAATGAATAGATAGAGAGAGACTGCAGTCCATAGGAAAGAGGTCTGTTTCATGTTTTGCATCACAAAGCAACGAATCGGTTGAATGAACCGAAAAATCTGCATGCTAGTGTACTCGTAAGTCAGACTTTCACTATTTGTATTCCCTTTTTTAGTCGTTATTGAATGACGTTGGCGTAGAACGTTTATCACTAAACAGAAAAGACATTTCTTTGGTCTGAGAAGGTTCGAGCCCTAAGGTAGGCGGATGAGTTCCTTTATGTGCAGCGATAGAATGTTCCGCCATGAGCTCACAATCTAAAACACATACCTAGTCACTATTATGCCGGCCGCAAGCCAGGATAAAAAGGGACTGTTCGAACCTAAAAAATGCCCAGTAAGCCTTCAGCTTTGGGTTTAAATCCCTCCAGATGCAGTAAGGAAGTATAATACATTGACTAACTTTATGGGGTTTAGTATTCAGATTGGTTCTGTTCTCTTGGTGTTCAACGATCTCCACAGTCTCGTGAGAAACTTCCTGGCTGAGATGCATTTGATCAGGCGTCTGGATACTTATGGCTGTTTCGTAAATCATCACAGACGCCAATAGTTCTTGAGATCTGAGAATGCATACAGTTTACACTTCAGTCTAGCATCCAGTCCTCTACCGTTCCCATGGTGCTCTTTATTTTCTTCTTCTTCTCACTGGCGGTCTTGCTTAGCATTTTTATACCCAACAGCTCTGGGCTGCATCAAGGACGGCACCTCACGCTAATCTCAGCCAGGTTTTATGAGCATACAGGGTGAATAAATCATTAGTCGTCACCGAAAAGACGTCTCTAAGCCTGAAACAGCAAATTACCGAATCGCTGATGAAGCCGTGCAGGCACATTAGCATAAAACGAGCACCGGTGTGGCGGTAATAAAGACCGGAGCCTAACGAGCGTGAGGAACGGGCGTCGCTCTTTACACTCCGCCGCGAACAAATCGAGCAGCTGATGAATAGCGTACCGGCCCGCGCGGCATTTCGTTTCGGGATTCGGGCCGCTAAAGCCGTAAACAGTGGCGTGGAATTGCTAAACAGCTTAGCTTAGCTGTGTCTCGCATCCCCAAGGTTTAGGTTTCGTTCCAGAAAGAAGACGGATTCATCGTGGCGGGATGAAATTATCCACGTATAGTGCCGGAAACACGACAAAAACGCGGCTTTATTGAACGCTGATGAAAGTAAAGCGAGCCGGAGTGAGTCGACTTTATTTTTAAACTTTTTATTCCAGTACAGCGGCGCTCCAGTTTTCAATATACAAGAAAGTAATATTCTTTTTTCTTTCTTTCTTTTTATTATTTCTTTATTTTATTTTTTCATGTCGGGGGTCCTGTGTGGTTTCACACAATCCTGTGTTGTTTTCATTCACACAGACTTTATACACGATAGCTTTTTTTTCCGTTTCCTTTTTAATTTAGACTCACTGAACCGAAATAAAACATCGGCGCCTCAACGGGAATCCAATTTTGGAGTTCTGTTTACATTGAGAAACGTTTGCTTTAAGATCTCACAAACTTTTTATATCCATTCATACAGAGGACAATCGACTGAGCGGGTAGGTTCTGTGCAGTACCACAGATCGACCAGCAGAGGTTGTGACTTCAGCCGTATGTCATATATGTTCTTATAATATGTTATTATTCATACAGAGGACAATCGACTGAGCGGGTAGGTTCTGTGCAGTACCACAGATCGACCAGCAGAGGTTGTGACTTC
>JAOTRQ010000003.1:2022624-2033066 GCA_028565875.1 Hoplisoma paleatum | reverse complement strand
ACCAATGGAATTTGGCCGACTAGTAATTTTTTCGGTCGACCAACGACTAATCGATTATTTGCGGACAGCCCTAATAATGTCACATGTTTATTCATAGATTGGATGTCTTCATATTAATCTACAATGTAAAAAAACCATTGATTGAGACGGTGTGTCCAAACTATTGACCGGAACTGTAAGTAACTGTAATGTGTTCACATCGGGTAGGAATTCCGTCAAATTGGCGATTCTTCCAAAACAGCTTTCGCTTCCTCGTTCTAGGTGAAGCGGGAACCCGGCGAGAATGGCACGAGCCTCACGGACGACGAACTGGTGTCCATGTCCGTGCGAGAGCTCAACCAGCACCTGCGTGGCCTCTCTAAAGAAGAGATCGTGCAGCTGAAACAGCGTCGCCGCACGCTCAAGAACCGAGGCTACGCCGCCAGCTGCCGGGTCAAACGCGTCACGCAGAAGGAGGAGCTGGAGCGACAGAAAGCCGAACTCCAACAGGAAGTGGAGAAGCTGGCCTCGGAGAACGCCAGCATGAAGGTGGAGCTCGACGCCCTGCGCTCCAAATACGAGGCGCTGCAAAGCTTCGCCAGGACTGTGGCCCGGTCGCCGGCCATGCCCGTCGGCAACGTGATACACGGCTCCGCGCGCGGGCCGCTGGCTTCCGTCATAGGGCCGCTCGTACCGGGGAAGGTGGGTGCCACCAGTGTCATCACAATAGTCAAGTCCAAAACGGACGCCAGGTCTTAGTACAGGCTGGAGAGGAAGAACGGGAAAGAGAGACGGGACGAAAGTGGGTTGGTCAGTGCATCACAGTTTAGGCACGGAACTTTTCTGGTGTGACCGCTTCTTTTAAAGGTCCATTTACAAAGATGCCTTCAAGTATTCAAGTCTCAGATGTGCAAAGGGGTTCTCGAGTTCCCGCCATTGAAGTGCAAATTTCATTGTGCAATAGTGGAAGTTCTCGGAAAATATGGAACCATGTGAAGGATATGAAATTAGCTACAGCTACATTAACTACGGTTCTGGAAAGAATAAAAACATGTGGGTTTGTGTTTTATTAAAATAAGCAGCGGGGTTTATTCTATGAACTAGAAACGGTTATTATAATAGAATAAATCAACACAACTGATCATTTTGAAATGCCTCCAGAGCTCTATTTGGAAACGGATTCCAAAGCTCCCACTTGTAATGAAATGACAGTGCATCGATTTGAAATAAATAAAATCCGATAACACTTGAAGGCAGCATTAGCACAGATTTCTCCAGAAAAGACAACGTGGTCTTCACATCTTGATACTTCCATTGATTGGTCAGTCAACTTTCTTCCAAATGTACATGCGTACAAAACGGTGATCCCATATTTGGGCCTGTTAACATTAGAAGTTCCGCGCCGGTCATTTTATTTAAATCTTGACACTTAGAGATTTAGTCCTTTTTGTACTTTATACCAGAGTGGCATAATAACAAGGACCGTCACCACACTGAAAGATGGACTTGAGTTTGAATAGAGTGGTCCAAGTGCTTATATATTGAAGGTTTTTTTCACTGTCTATAGACACATGAGTGAAGTGACTGTGTGTTATTATACACAGCATGCATTAGTCAATCATTATAACTTTTCCAAACATCAATGTCATCAATAATGATGTCATAATCGTCTATCGTATATCGGTAACAGGATCTTTATTAAAAGGTACACAGAACCAACATGGCGCGGCACTTCTAGTGTAAAGATAACTGGGCTTCCAGTACAAACAGAGTATTGAAACAAACCCTCATGGCTGCATGTCTGATCTGTCTGATTCGGTGTTTATTTCTTTCTTATATTTTTATTCTCTTTGACCGCTCGTTTTGTACCATCGTATCGGACGTCAGGGTGCAGGGTAGTTTGTGTGTCTTTCTGTTGAAGTGTTTTCTGTTCCGCCTCTGTGCTGTTTTAGTCGCGACACTGATTACCAAACGCAGACCTTCATTCACTTCCACCTTCCACCTTGTGCTCAGATCACGAGGATATAAAATAAAAAAAATATTTAAGAAATAACTTCTTTCAAGTTGCAAAAGAGATTTCCAACCATCTTGGGAAAGAATGTATCCAGAACCCACGTGTAATGAATTGTTTTGTACCGGTGTTGTACCTTCTCCCCCCGACCCTGCACGGTCATTCCTTGAACAGAGATTCTCCGAGTGCCAGATGGAAATCTGATTTACTGTACAAGCGTTTGTGCTCATATTAACCGTCGCCTAATGTTGTGCACTGACCAGCTGCTGCTGAAAAAAAAGGAGTCGTAAAAAATCGTGGAATCAGCTGTTGTTCGTATGGTAGCTATCAGGATAACTGAGACCAGTTTATGTGATCGGGTAGTCCTTTTTACCCCCCGAAAGAAAAAAAAACCTGAAAAATGATTATTTTATTATGGTGAACTTATTGGCAAGGCAATAAGATGTTTATGTTGTAAAGAAACTGTTAAAGTTCCTATCACAGAGCTGGAAAAAAATCCTTTTTTATAGTTTTATGCTGACAAAAAGTACTTATTTTGTATTTGTCTTACCCTGATTATTAAGTGTGATCTTTTTGCGTATTAGTACTTCGTCTCATTTGAATTAAGTCATAAGTTTAGAAAGGGAATAATGCCTTACTGCTTTGTCCCCATTTGTATTTCTTTCTTTTGCAAGAGGCTGATCCACGGTAAAAAGGGAAACTATCCGGTTGCATAAACCGGCGATCTCTCACAAGCTTTACCATAAATCTGTGGCTGTGAAATTGCGTAACGTATTCTAAGAATTTGTCTATATGGTGAAGTCTTGAATTTTATATTTAAAAATCACACATAGAGTATCTTGCATTATTTATAAAACATTTAAAAAAAAGAATATAAAGTTGTTTGATATCTCTTTTTTGCAAATTGTACCAAAAGTGGCTTAACTATTGAAGTCGATAGCTTTTTCTAGTAACTAGGCGCGTAAAACTGTGGACTAGCGCGTGTAGTGTGATGTAAGTGATAAGGTGATGGTACTGTTCACTATTTTTGGATGTGATGCTCTTTAAAAAAATTCTTTTTGTTAAACCAGGTGATGAACACATTTCTCACAGGCTTGATTCTTCCTTTTTCATGAGGCCACATTAAACCCAGATCTCATTCCTGAATGATCTGTTAAATAACCCTGAACTGGGTACGAGACAGAAATAACCAACACAGGGTGGCGACCCATCACAGGACAGTTACTGTGTTTAAAAGATTAAATCAGTGACCAGTCGTTTCTCTGTAAAGTCTTTTCCTGCCAATATTATTTAATTCCAGATCCCCATGATGGTGGGTTAGTCTGTTAACGAATGCTAAACTGGATCCAGGTTGGAACTACTTATTTCATTTCCCTCCCATAGTCCAAAAACATGCATTTCTAAATTTTCTTTCTGCTGAATACTATGTCGGGTCACTGTGCGACACGGTGCACGAATACTGTTGCTGGGTACAGAGATACACACACACACACACACACACACACAGAGAGAGAGAGGACATTTTTAGTATTGCTAATTAACCCGAATGCATGTCTTTGGACTGTGGGAGGAAACTCAGAAAGGCCAGGATTGTCTTATCAGCAACAGAAGCTGGGACATGTTGCTGTGACTCGACAGTGCCATTAACCATTTCCGGTCATAAATGTAACAGGAACGTCGAACATGATGTTAAAATGTAAATAAATAAATAAATATTAAATAAAAAATAATCTTTTAAACACAGTTCTAGTACAAATGAATGGCAGGATTTTATAAACTCACTGCCGCTGAAGAGTTTCATTTTAAATCGGTCATTTACAGATGATTTAGTTCGGTAGGTAAAGCGCCCTCATGTGTGCAGGTTTGATGCCCTGGTGCCCGTCTTCCACCCTCTCGTGGAGGCCCGTTGTTGAGTAGAAGTTCCCCCCCCCTCAGCCTCTCGGAATTGGGTTCAGCGTTTGTTTATCTTTTTGATGTTCACTTGCCTGAGGAGCGACGTGGAGCAGATGGGCCAAAAACTATCTTAATCTCGTCACCTCCTTGTCGACGGCGTGTTAAAGCGCTCCCCGGAGGCTATACAGTGTAGCACCACCGCTGAGTGCTTTTACACCCGGATGCCAGAGGGGGACCGTACACGGTTTCCTCAGCATCAGCAGGAATTGGTCTTCGCGGCTCGTTTCGGAGACCCACGGGAAGCGAATTCTCAGGAAAGTGGATGCACAGCGAGGGTCTGTGGGAGGTGTGTTCATGACCCTGCTGTCTCATCACCTCTGTTTGATAAAAGTCCTTTTTTGTGATTGTGTGATTTTTATATTTTTGGTGTAAACTGTTTCTATGGTAGATTCTATTTAATGTATCGTTTTGTTTTTGGGTTGTTGTTTTTTTTTTCTTTTTTAAATGCCAGGGAAGTGACACTGCACTGATTTCAAGAAGAGAAAAAAAAAGTAGTGCTTACTTGGTTTGACTATAATTTTAGCGAGCACTACTACAAAAAGCAAAAAATAAAAAATAAAATAATGGAAGGTTAAACCTTTCACATGCTACTGAAAAATACAACAGCACTGTATGCAGTAATGGTACCGAATCTTGTTTCCTTTTTCTTGGTGTTCATGTTTTTTGCTCAATTAGGCCTTAAACCGGACACCAGCTCGTTTCTCAGCCCCGAATCGACCGTCCGTGTGCAGTATAATGTCTCCAGAGTTCTGATTTTGGTTAAACAAGGTCTCTGCGCTTCTGGACGACCGGAGCATTTTTTTTGTTTTTGTTTAATGGTATCTCTGCTTGAATAATTTTGTAATGCATCACAAAAAGGGCTTAATAATTAGCAGATGAATGAATTATCATTTCTGGTTACGCTTGCTCGGTTTGAATAAAGTCTGGTTTAAGCGGACTCTGTACACGGAGCTGCAGATCCAGACAGCACGAGCGTTCCCATCTGTTCTTTCTTTTAAAAGAAAAATGACACGTCCACTGAGCGATTCACTAATCTTGATTTTAAATAGGTCCAGCTATTCTAAGATCACAACTCTTTTTAGCTCGCGGCTGTAACATGAAACTGTCATTCGACAGAAAGCGATGGTTACGTGTTTTTTTCTTTTTATTGTTGGCTGATCAGATATTTTTCTCATCTAAAGTTCATCTAAAGTTTTTATCTTCTATGACCTACATGTCGGAACTATTTCCAAAACGCTGGTTCTCAACCTGCCGATTTTTGTTCCTGGACTTCTTTACAGACCAGACTTTCTCAGCAAGAGTATTACTATTATTATTATTACTCTATATGAGTGAATTTCATTAGAAAAACACTTGTGTTAAGCAGATGCGCTGTTCCGGAAGCTAAATTATCAAGCGATGATTATATCTGTGGATTAGGAACAGTAACCAAAGTCCTCCCATAGAACGAATTATAGTCCTTATAGACAGTGACTGTGTGTGACCCGGATTTGATTCCTGGGTACGGCAAACTGTGGCTTTCTGGGTTTCCTCTGTTGCTGCTGATTCCTTTCACAGTCCAAAAACATGGTCAGGTTAATTGGAGATACTGAAAGACCTTGGAACAAATAGGCAACCTATTCAGGTGTTTAGTGTATTCGGTGTGTCTCACCGTGATCCTAAATAGAAACACAGTTTCCAGTCGTGATTGGAGTAGATGGCCGGTTCTTAAATCCATAGTGCTCTGTGGAACTGTGTGTGGGACAATTTCACATCTCCAATCAACCTAGTTCATGTGTTGGGGCTGTGTCGTGGAGAACATGCAAACTCCACACCGAAAGCTTTCAGGCTAGCCTGGGAATCGAACCCAAGACTTCCAATCGGTCTTTAAATAGATTTTTTTCAAATCAATGGGTTCTTTACAGTTTCCGATGATGATAATGATACAATAACTAATGATTAGGCGCATTAACTTGTCTAAAAAGTTGTTGAATCTAAACAGTTGTTGAATCTAAACAGTTGTTGAATCGCTGTTCTAGAGGCATTTTGGTTAAGGTCTGGTTGTATTTGGAAGTCACTAAAATATTCGCGTAGAATGACGATTTATTCCAGAAATGCTGTCTGTATAAAAGTCCTACATTCTTCTGATTTGGAGCTACGTCTCGGACGTTGTAACTGGCCGAACTTCTGCTATATCAGATTCTGATCAGAAAAACATTATATTTGTCGTTAGGAGAATAAAATGAAAGCAGGTTGAAAACTGTATTACACTTAATTGGATTCTGATTCGGTGTTAAAGTAGCTTTAAGCCCTCCGATCAATCCATTCATAGCATCAGCTTTGAGAAGTCCACTTCAGACTTGCAATCGATTTAAAACAAAACGAACAAAACGAAAATCACTACTGTTGTCGAGAAGACCTGGAACATTCTGAGCTGCACTTATCTGGCATTTATTCTGAATAAATATTGTAGGTCTATTTCTTGCTTTTCTCTTTCTAAATCAATGTAAATCAAGAAAAAGAACTTCCTGACTGGTTAATCTGTGAATTTGTTCTTTAATGGAGTCTTTTGGTCCAGTTGCTTTCGTGACTAGTGGTGCCGTTCTCCTATTGGCTGTGGCAGTTCTGTGGCGTGTCTGGCGTTGTGTGAGCAGTGTGTTTTTTTTTAGGGGTTTAAACTAATGCTACTAGCTTACTAGCAAAAACTCGTGGAAGTGCTTGTGCTCCAGGTAGCGCCACTTGCCTTTCTTAATTCTGACGCTTCTCCTCTTCCTGTCCTGTCTCCGGTGGGGGTGGATGAGGCGGCTCGGCCCGGCCCAGCCCGGCCCGGCTCGGCTCATTCACGTACGTCGTCGTTGTCGTCATGTCATAGTGGTGACTTGGTGTAGAAGAAAACATATTATGCAAATTTGTGGGCAGTAGGGAAGAATTTTTCTAGCAACCACAAACACAGAGAACGCGAGTTTTCTTCCATTTTCCCAGGTGTTCTAGTGCTATAATGTTTAAGTAGTGTAAAGAAATCTCAAGTTCACATTTGACTCATTTTGTTTAGTGCTTTTTACGTAGCTGCATTCCCATTGTTTCACCTGTCCAAAAAGTGCTACATGCCAAGAGCGTAACGGGATAATTTGAGACAATCTTGGGAACGGCTTTCAGGATTGGCTCAGACGCTGTATTGTGACCTTACTTAGAACAAAATGTGTGTAACCAACAGATCGAACTCTTCTGACCCCCCCGAGTTTCGGTGGTTGTTTCATCGTGAGCTGAGCAGTTGGAAACGTACATGACCCGACTGTTCCTCACTCCGTCTGTTGCTGAGCAAAAACACAAAACTTTGTCCTACTTTGAGTGTATTAACTGCGCTCTTATGGTAATAATTGTACCGTATGACTTCTATTTGTTCTTGCTTTGCTGATTGCCCAACAGTGTTTCGGCTCTGCCGTGTTCCCGTTAGACTTTTTTTTTCTACACGTCTCCTGGGACAATTATTAAAAGGTTTCATTTCTCCGCACAGAACGAGTCTCAAATTCTTTGGTTTTTGTTCTCATTCATCCTTAACAAAGGATTTTAAATGCTGTTTTCTTGGTAACTGTTGTGGGTCTTTTGACGTTTAAAAGCATTGATTTTGTTATTAAGATTGTTACAGTACAGTATTTGCTGTCGAGCTTTGGGATGTCTTTATCATGACACCACTTTTCATGCCAAGTTTTGACTTCAAATCAATAGAACGAGGATTCCCACACACCATCTGACATTTTATATGTTTATATCGATGCATCCTGCCAGGCATCTAACAGATTAATGCTTGTTGATTTTCTCACTCCCCTGGGTGGAGAAATGAAATCATTTAAATCAAAATCAATTTCCATGCACCACTTGGGAGAGTTACATTTAGGTTTCTGTTCAGTGACCAATTTTATAAATTCGATTTTTTTGTTGTTGTTGGTTTTCTTCATTATCCCCACCCCCCTCTGGAACTGCTATCAATATAACAGACCTCATCATAGGAGCAGTGTTTTTGTGTTCTCCCAAAGTACTCTATGAGAAATCCCAAGCGCTAAAAACGTATAAAAGTAACATCATTGTTTGTCTGTTAAAAATATGCTTTTTTTTCTGTATCGGGTGTAATAAATTCTATTGCAGTACTGTGTATGGGAAGTATACATACATTAAAAGTCCATTTAATTGTAAGTATTTATCAACTAAGTTATTGAGTTATTGTACTTTTTGGAATTTGTAGATAAGTAATAATATAATGTATTGGTATAATAATGATGAAATTAACTGTATCAGTCAGTCCGGGGCGTCTTTTTAATTTATTGATGTATATACTGTATGTTTGTTGATATACAGCTTACTTTATTTTGTATATGACCAATAAATACATTTTGAAAAACAGTCGGGGTGTTTGCTTTTCTGCTAGATCAATGTGGTGACATTGTGGTGACCTGCTGTAGTTTGACCGTTCTTTTATCCACTATGCATGTCAAACAGCTTCTGCCACATTTCATTTGATTTTTCGAAGGAGGCTTTTCTAAGTGACCTAGTTACAACAACCTCTTGGCAGACGTGTTTTTGGCCTGACATTAGTAAAAATGTGACGGCCGCGATGGATCGTATCACAAGGGTTTAGCAGTCATCTGATTGTCATTTCAGATTGTGAATTCCTGCTATCAACTTCATTGCCTAAAATATCTGATATGCAGATGTAAGTCGTTCAGTAACGTGACAGCAGCACGGTGCTTATGATCATTGAGATGGTGCCAACTCTTAGTTCTCGTATCTTTTAGATAAAATAAGATATCTAGGACATTCTGATGAGTCAAAAACTATTTAATTGGCAAAAAAAATTAATATACATGCTGTTCTTGGGCCTTTGTTAATTTAGTCAAATATATTTTACACACACATAATAAAAACAATTGATAAATGATACATGCCACATCAATAATATACATTAAGCTCAATAAAAATTGGCTGGTGTGGCGTAGTGTGGAGTTAAAAATAAGAAAACACCCAGATAGAACTAAGCAGTAAAAATGACAGTAGTGTGATGCTGTTTAGTGTTGAGATGTTTGTTTGTTGGTTTATTTGCCATTTCTTTAAATTATATTTAAAACTTAGGATGTGTTTTTTCTGTCTCTAGTGTGCAATAGTGTTTTGTTCCACTCGTGTGCAGCTTTCATGGTACATGCATTGACATTTTTAGCAAACACCTTTTATCCAAAGCAATTGCCATTACAATTAAACACTATTTTGAACAGTCGAGGGTTGAGGTTCTTGCTCAGGGGCCCAACAGCGGCAACTTATCATCAATTTCTATTTTTCACACACAATGATCTACGATTGAGACAGAACAGCAAAAAAAGGTTATAAATGATCAACATTGTGTCCAGTTTTCAGGCTTGTGTTGTGAACGTAAATACTTTTTGACACAATCTGGCCTCATTGGAACCCGATGATGCTTTAATGCTTCGGATCAAAGGAAAGCCGACATTTTTTCTTTTCTTGCAAAACTGCTTTGATTCGGTTACATTAAATAGCTTTTAAGCTGTTATTTTGCATCCTGCCGCAACATCTTAATGGGGTTAAATAAGTTAGTTTTACTCTGCTCAAAGTGGTTCACAGTGGTTTTCACTTTAAAATCTTCCTAATAGTGAAATCATAACTGATGGACTTATCTGATCACTTAAATGCTTACTTGGATTCTTGTGTGATTGCCTGAAGTAGTTGTCAAGTTGCTCTTTGATGAATTCTGCAATCCAGCCATTTCTAGAAAGAACTTTTCCATTTGGAGATATTATCTGTGTGTGGTTTACTGGAATTTACAGTGAGAATATTGTTTCTATTTTCATGGTGGACGAAATGAACAATTCAATGCAGTAAAATGATAACATATGTAATAAGTCTAAATAATTCGTAACCTTGTTTTAGTCACAATCTGTCCATGCATACTTCATTTACGACAATGGTCTAATTCCTATTTGTCATTTAAAACACAACAGTGGCCGAGAGCCGATCTTTTAGGCTCTACAAATGTTCATCCATTCGTCCTATTTAGGACGCACACTGAGAGAATACACGACAACACCTGAACAGGTCACTAGTCCACTAGAAAGTTACTGACTGCCTTACATAAGACTCAAACAAACACAAATGTGTTATTAATAAATAAATAAAAGCCTCAGTCGTTCGGGTGGATTTGGTCCCAGTGGGAAACTCTGAGTTATTTGGGTTTATTTCTTTTGGAGAAGTTTTATGTTCTTCCACATTTCCAGGTGGTTCTGTGTGGAACTATAAAGCACCACAAACGCTCTGCACGGGAAACTGGGATAAAAAACGCTGTTTACGCTGTGTTTCAGCATTTAAGGGCACTAAGTAGTGAATACTATATTTCAAGATGTACATTTGTTTATTTAGGGTATCAAATTCAGTGTGTTGTGTATGGAAGCCCATTCCCGCCACCTAAAATAAAAATAAAAATCCAGCACATATTTTTTTTCATTATTAAGACAATTGC
>JAOTRQ010000003.1:1986072-2005240 GCA_028565875.1 Hoplisoma paleatum | reverse complement strand
ATGCATTTCTTGCATTTCCCCTTCTATTCTCTTTTCTCATATTTTTAGTTTCTTATGATAGATATATAACGGTGCACTTTACCCATCATGCAATATAATTCTTGGTACTGGGTTCTTGATACTATTTTTGCATGATTTTTTTAAACAACTTGAAAATATTTAGTATCTTAACAAATTAACTTTACTATTATGATACAGTATTTAAGAATCTTACTCTTTTTTGATTTATGTAAACAATAAATGTGCTATTATTCAGTTGCAAACTATACCAATATTGCTTGATTTATGTTTTGTGTTGAGATGTTAAGGTATTAACATATAATGCCAGCCCCAACAGTTTAAAGTAAATATTGATTAATGTAAAAAAGAATCATCATTTAAAAAGAATCATCCGAATGAATCAATTTCTGGATTCTTTCTGAATCATGACATCCCTAATAATAAGGGAGTGTTAATGCTAGAAAGGGGCCCAGCTCAGGTGTTTCAGCATCCATGTGCTTTATTACAGTCTGATCTCTCTCTTTGGTGGGCATGTCCAATCTTCACTTCACTTGCATCCCCATCAATATTCAGCCATACACTGAAAATTAATTTCAATCAAGGCTCTTAGTTCTCCTGGCCAGGCCGGACTGTTTAAGCATCTTTTTAGCGTACGATTAGCGCACATTTCCCAAACCTGGCCAGGAGTGGCGGCTGGGTCAGGTAGGTCGAGCCAGTGAAAGAGAATGACTTCATTGTGCGATGACTGCACCATAAATCATCGAGCCTTTTCTATAAATCACAGCAGATGGTGGAGAACGGGCGCAGGCCCGTGGGAGCCCACCAGGCCCAGGGCATGCTGGGTACGCCGAACTGCGGCAGACGCCGGCTGTGTAGGAGGTCAGAATGTGCGAGGTGTACATTTCTCTGGCACGGCAGAATGAAGAAAGTATGCAGCACGAGATTAGATTCAGACCTGGAGGTCTAAGAGATCCGCCTCTCTTTCCTGGCTTAAGTTTTATCGTCCCCTAATCGGCCTGATTAGTATGCACGTCCTCGGATGTCAGGGCCCATGTGAGGCCTGTCAGGCTGACATTATAATGTCTCGTGTTGAGAGGACAGTAGGGGGTGAGCTGCCCGTCGCATCATCCATTTTGATTATAAAAACGTAATTGAGCAGAATGTGGGCTGTAATACAGTCACAATCCAGCGCAGCACCGAATGCCAGGATCTCAGCTGGGTTTAATCCACTGCTCCATTATACGAAGCTTTTTGGGATTTTTTTCATTTGTGTTTGCTTTTGCTTAAATTGATTTAGCTCTGAATGTCATAATAAATATTAATGTGCCTTTTAAAATCAGATTACTAGGAAACACAAGCATCAGTGCATTTCAGGCTGTAAAGTTCGTGTATACATGTAGAGTTTCAATATATTCAAAAGTCTTTAAAGTCTACAATTAATTTCGTAATAAACAGTGTATGTACAAATAGCCTTGTCTTGCTATAATACAATCAGTAGATTAAAAAAAAAAACATATTTGCCGAAAGTCACTAAAACTAATTTGAAACATTTTGAATGCGTATGAAACTTTCTTAAAGAAGACCAATTTTTAAAGATTTATTATATTAATTGAGATTTTACAATTATGTTTTACGCTGTAGGTAACGTTCATGACAAGTATCATTCATCACACAAGTCACATCGAACACACTTATGGATAATTTAGTCGTTAGTCATACCTTATCGACACGTTTTTGGACTGTGGGAGGAAACTCGCGCAGACATGGGAAGAACATGCAAACTTTACACATATAGCTCCCGGTCTACCCAGGAATCGTACCTGGGACTTCTTGCTGTGAGGTGACAGTGTTAATCACTAAACCACCAGACAGCTTAGTAATAGAACATAAAAAATGCTCACAAATCAGTAATTAAAGTTTCTCTGGGACCCTGGTGAGATTCATATCCATCATGTCCACTAGATGGAGCATTGATGCTGATTGTTTCGTCACATTTAAAGTAAGAATGAAGTGATGACATAAAGTTCTACAGCTGACCTGGTAATATACAGAGGGTTCAGATCCTTCATAATTTACATACTGTATTGTGTGTTTGTGCACACAGAAAGCCTAAATATTTAATCAATATAATGTACAATTAGTTGTTGTTGAGGATTGTTAAATCTCCTCCAGTCCACCCAGGATGTACAAGTACCTGCTGAGTCTGGATCCTCAAATGTTTTATGCTGTATTTTTAGGTAATTTTCCTTGCCCCAGTCACCCTAGGCAAAGGGAGTGTGTGTCATTGGTCTGGAGGTCCTTAACTCTGTAAACCTGCTCTGGTACAATGTCTTGATGGTATTTGATTTTCCTGGACCGGTGATCTTCCATGGCGAGTGCACTTTGATCCCATTTACTCAGCATAGGTTTGCCACCAGATACAGTTGTGTACAGGCCAGTCTGTTCTTTGTAGTGTAGACCCCACAATGTAACCAGATGTGTTGGTTTAAACTATATCTAATGTGTGGTTCTACCTAATGCAAACAGGATGCACCTGAACACAATTTAAGGTTTGCAACAATTAAAGAGTGATTGATTAAGTAATGACTTTAATTATATTAGATCAGAGCAAGTTTCATTTTAGAAATTTTTATTTAGAAATACCTCATGAGCCGTCTTTTATTATTATTATTTTTAGCAGTTATAATGATAATAATAATTATAGCCCATAAATAAACATAGTATGCCCCCCCCTCCATCCTTAAAGAACTTGGGATGTACAACATGTTTACATAAATGCTGTGTGTGATCATGATCAGGACAGTTTAGATCCTTGTATTGTAGATTAAAACAAAAGCTTAGAAAGGGGAAAGAAAAGTGTATGTTTGTACGAGTAGTTCATTTGATCACAGCTTAGGGCACTTCCTTTAGTCCTGCACCTCTCGGGACATGGTAAGTGTCGGTGCCGTGTGATTGTGTTATTTTTTAACAGCTGGGTAAAAGATGGCTTCCTCTGTGCTGGTAAATTTATGATGATGTCTAAACTCTAGGCCGTCAACCCTTCTGATCTTCTTTTACTCTGCTGACCTTTGACATCGGGATCATTAAGGAGGGGCTCGAAGCAGCCGTGAGTGCATGCTCGTAATGAAGTGCTGTATTTAATGCAACCAGGTCAAAGCCTGCTTCACATCTGGTAAAAGTTGCCACTTTTGGTAACGATGTGTCATTTCTTTTGTTTATTATTGTTTGTTTTGCCATCTATAAAGACTTTTTAATGAACACTGATGGTAAATCACTAAGGAAGTGCTTTTGCTAGATCGTTTCTAGGCACTTTTCTTTGGTGGCTGGGTCATTGGTCAGTTGTCGCCTGGGTTCGATCCCCGGGTGGGGTGGTCTGGGTCCGTTCTTTGTGCAGTTTGCATGGTCAAATTGTTAAACATGATGTTAAACTCATAATAAACAAATCAACAACTTTATTTCTGGTCAGTGATACTGTTCAGTGAATCGGGTGTGAGGTGCGAGGTCCGAACACCCTTCAGCCATCCGTCACATCAGATATAGTCAATCATGAATGATATTCAAGCACTGCTGAGATTTAAACCTGTGGTCTGCTGAAAGAACCTGTGGTTCTGCCATCAGGCAGCATCGTAATGCACAAACCATACAGGCGCAGGTTCGAGCTTTTGATACAGACCTTTCAATTCATATTCCTTTTTCAGAAGAAAATTCCATTGCGAGTACATCACAGGGCAGATCTCAGCACAAATCTCGATACCGATAGTACAAAGTCTGATGCGTATCTCAGATCTCTGAGAGAGTTAAGGTCTTATTACAGATCTCACATCACAGATGTAAGTGCAGATCTCCGGCAGAAACATAAAACGAGGCTCTTCAGATGGGACGAAACCTCTCCCCTCTGTAATCATCATACTGTTGAATTATTTGTATTGTCTGCCCTGCTCGGGTCTCCATTACTGTGTGTAGATTTGTAACTCTGAGCCGCCTGTAGTTAAAAATGAAAAGTATACAGTGGGACGGTGTGCCATGTCAGAGCTGTTATTATGGGGTTTGTAAGGTCTCTCTTTTGCTCGGTGGGAGAACTTTAAATGCAGGGAGGGAACGTGAGTTGTGTGTGGAGGACGGCTGTGGTTTATACAGCGATTACAGAATCCTGCTGATAACCCACTACGCACCGAACGCCGTGGAATCAGACTCACGCTCTCTGGTTGATGCCGCTTTCTGGGCTGATGAGAGGCTGATTTTGTAAACAGTGTTGGGTATAGACGGTGGGTTGGGAATGTTGGGCTCTTGGACTTCTCGACGTGAGGTGAGAGTTCTAACCAGTAAGCCACCGCGCCACCCTCTAACTGTACCAAGGAAATGAACCGAACTTCTAATACCACTTGAACTTTAATTTTATAAGTCTGTACGTTTCTCTTCTCACCTTGCTGGATGACATGAACGACTTCTTATCAGTTAAATACATTTTGGCTTAAAAATATACAAAAAGGAAATCATGTATGAATAATATATGAATGTCTGTTAAATATATTGATAAAACCCAATAATTCAAACTGAATGAAAAATAAGAAGGGCGGTTAAATTTTTAATGCAAGAGGCTGCCAACCGGACTCGGCAATGAGTCTAACACGGGTAGAGCAGGAGTTAAAGGACCTTCTGGAGATCAAGGACAAGTGATGTGTGGAAAAATCTTTTTCTCTTGTGCAGCCACACAGCCGGCTGTGAGGCGGCACCCCGTCGACATTAATGCAAATTATGCCATGATAATTTAATAACTCAGCCGGCTTGATCTGTCCTTTTTATTACAATTATTATCGGCCAGGGGGTTGCGTTCCATCACCGCAAAATAAACATCATCTATCATCCTTGTCGATGATTAGCTTGTGACAAGCCACGCGAGCACCTCTGCATAAATGAGGCCTAAAGCCACTTGGCTGCATTAAATCGCGCTTGCCCAGTTTATTCACCCACAATCATTACATGCTGTCAGGTGAATCTGATACGAGGTCATTATCAATCCGATTATCAGATTACAGAATCGCTTCGACCACGTCCCAGTCTGTCCTCCGATCGCTCATGGATCGAGAACCTCAAACTAGGGCTTGGTATTAAACCTGTAACTGAATCGTAATAATGAAAATCAGGATCTATACTAGTCGTGTCCAAAATCCGGCTTGGAGGCCAACTGTGGCCCGTGTTCACATTTCCACCGGCCCACAGTCTCCGATTTTAAAATCAATAATACGTGGCCCGTCTGCACTGCTGGTCACAGTATAATATACACAAAAACAAATAAGATAATTTATATTTATATTTCACAAGAAGATGGCATTAGACGATGAGTTTAATCGTTTAAATTGCTTAAGAAAAAACATCGATATCATGTTTTGTAATTAATAAATAACTTCACAACCCAATACATTCTGTGTGATGTAGATTTTCCCCCTGAACATCACTGGAGCTGTGACAGTTATGACATCAGCCAACAATGTTTTATAAAATATTTCAATCATAATGGTTCACATAATGTCAGGCGAAATAGCCGGCTCCCACAACGTTTTGTCTCACTGAATCTGGCAGTCTTTGCAAAAAGTTTAGACACCCCTTATATATATGAATTTAAGTTTCTACAGTTGGATGGTTGGTAGGTGTCAGTTTTAAGCTTCTTTAGAAAACAGCTTTACTAAACACAGCAACTCTGGGCCTTTTATTTACTGTGAGGAAAAACAACACTGAAGCTTAAGTGCCCATTAAAAATGTTACTTTCTGTAGAATTATAGTAAAGAAAATTAAAGGGAGAGTTGATTTTTGTAGCACTTTATCTCCCGATCAATTTGATATGCACCTATTACTATGCTCGGACTTGTTATTATGCATTTTAAGTTCATGTCACAAAATGTTCTTGTACTTGTGAAAAGATAAATCATGCGTAAAAATGAATTCTGAGAGTATTAGAGACAGTGGCTTTGTCTTCAAAATGCTTTGCTTTAAACAAAGGACATTTTTATACCTCTGTTTAAACAAGTCACAAAGTCCATGAGCTTTACAGAATATGTCCATAACATTTTTTTTTGCACAAAATTACTCTCACACAAAGAGTTAATACTAGTTTAAGTGTGAGTTAAACTAGTAATATCACTTTATGAGAGATATGATTTTGTGCAGACAACTTCGTGGACTGCACGGTCACTTCAACAATGTTCCAGAAAATGCTCCACTTACCTTTGTGTTTACGCTGTTTCAGGTAATGCTCCACCCACCCCCGTGTATATGCTTCAATAGCATTCAATAAAAAGCATGAAAATATAAAAAAACTGAGATTTTGCAAACATGCTGTACTTTCACAAATTGTATTGCATATATTAATTATTGATTTTATTAAATGATTATAAACAAGTGAATCTGTAAAATATTTCAGGTTTGCGATCTTCGTTTCCCAAGTTGGGATCGATGCATCTGTAGGACAGGAACAAATTGTTTGGAATTACCTCCGATCCATAAGCACGGGCACAAAAAAACATAAATATAAATAACTACCCTTTTTACCCTCAGTGGTATTTCAAAATCTGAACCTGTGTCCTTCTCGTCTCTTCTTCAAAATCTTGTTTTCAGTTCACTGCTGAACAGGCACCTCAAAACGACCGCCTTTGTGGAGATATAAGATACATTATTTATGTTCAAACCACCATTACATTGTTGACCTTCACTGTTCCGGAGATGAAAGAGCTTTGGCACCTGTGTTTTGGGTTCAGGGCCTGTGAGTGAGTGCTCCTGAATCGTCGGGGCTGAATATCTTCGTGTTGAAAGCGAAGAGGGGATTCGTACGGGACGGTTCCTCTTAACATCCGGCATGACTGAAATTTTAGTAGCCACACCGGCTGCTTTCTGTTTCATTTGATCACCTTTTGCTTGAACTACAGAATGATTTTGAGTAAGAATTCTCTTTTTAGAAACTGTGTGATCGGGATACATTAAAATTACATACAAGCATCTAATGCACATTCTCAACTCATATTACTTTGATCGTATGGAATTATTAATTATATTATATATGTAAAACTTTGGTGTTTGGAATATCAGAGTTTGGAAAATCAACAACGGTGCTTTATGGCAAATCTCAGACGTTGTCTTTATTAATATTGCATTATTTTTTTTCTTTATTAACTATTCATACCATTTACCATACACAGTCTCTTTCATATTATGAAGTATGAACAATGGCTTTAGATGCTAAATAGGTCTTGTGGTCCTTTTTCTGTTTTTCATTGACTATGAAGGAGTTTATTAAGACTATGGCTTCATTTATCTTCTGGACTAGTTACTTTTAATTCCCCGAGGCTTTTCCTCGGCTGCATGCACAACACCTACACTGGCCATGTTGGGAACTCCCTTGGACACGCTTCCTCCAACACATAAATTCAAATTTGGCTTTTTTTTCCAAGGACATGACCAGTTATTATTTATGTGAGCCGATAAGCCAGTCAACCACAAAGACTAAAGCCCAAACCCGAGTGATCGTTTGCTTGAATGCATTTCGAAATACTCACAAACTTGTCCTTCATTTTCTATTTTATTAGCAGGAACGTGATCAAGTACACTTAATTTCGGTCTCTGCAGGAGAGCTTTTTGATTGTGGACTACTAGAACATCATTAGAAAAGAGATTATGTATTATTGTGTGAGAAGTTTGTACATGAGTGAGTGAGCGTTTATTAAACTGAGGGGTCTGAGGATTTTTGGGAGGTCAGTTAGTCTCATGTTAGTGTCTGTGCAGTGGGGCTTAATTAGTCTCTAGAGGAGTCTCTGGAGGAGAGAATGGGGATTAGATGAAGGAAGACGAAAGAGGAGAGATGTCAGTAAGTCTGTAGGTCTACAGCTTGGGGAACTGTCATTCATGACCTCGCTCAGCTGGGTTTGCTATTTGAGACACATCCTCATCACACACACTCAAGCTGCGTTAGTGCAGGTTAACATGATGAGTTTCATGATTTCTTTTCGATCTCTGGCTTAAAATATCCGATACTTTGCTCCTGTTTGTGGTGCATTAGTTAGAAAAAGCATTTGTATACAAATAAGAACATAAAAGATCATAAAACGAAGTGTTATGATGACCCAACCCATCATCTAAAACATTTCCTAATCCTAAAAAGCAGATTTTGAACAGATTAAAGAAAAGCGTTCACATATTAATGGCTCGGTTGTACCAGTTAGTTGTAATATGGAACTTTTTCTTTTTTAGCTTGTATTGAGTCCAGCATGTCCTGCAAGGTCGTGATCTTTGGCCTCTGCATTTTTTATCTGCTGTTGTGGCTCCTTGGGGATGCTGAGAATGTTTTCCCACCTAAAATGTGTGTGTTTTACACCTCGGGGTGCTAAAAGCCACCAGGCGAGAAGTTCTGGATTTAAGTGAAAGAACACCCAGTCGTTTTTCGTCACTGGTTAAAGAATTAAGAGAGGAATAGTAGAAGTGATAGCTGGATGCATGGGAGGTGTGTTTGCTACGTGTTAAGCTGGGTTCTTTACACATTTCATTTTCAGGATGCTCGACTTTCGTGGCCTTCAGCACCCCGATTCAATCGAGCTTTTTGATTCAGTGCATTGTATTTAAATCCTAAACGATTCTCAATGTTCCACTCACTGCGTGAATTTAACTATTTCTGTGTGTAATATTATACACACACCCTGGTGTATTAATGAGATCTAGAACAAACCTCAAATCAGCCAAAGAATTCACGAATGTTTTTGTTTGTTTGAGGAGCTTTTCAGGATCACAGTGTGTATAATTAATCACCATAATAAAAGAACATATCTACAAGAACAATGCAAAAATGATCTTTTTTAGGTCAAAATAAAGTCTTCATCATGGCTTTTTAGCACAATCGCCCCTTTAAGTCCCTAAAACAGATGGTATGTTGTTTAAAAACAGATGCTAGTTTGCATAAAATCATTGCATGAATATTTATGCTTAATTATTCCATGACACTGACTAACCTGTACACGTTAAGATGCTATACACAAGCCGATCTGTAGCCCCAGCAAAACGTGTAGCACTTCTGCAGCCACAATAGCTGGTTCATTAACACATCATATCATGTTCTCGTGTGTCCTTTTGAATATCAGAACAGACTAACATAGTGCTAGGCAGTATGGGCAGAATTTTTATCACAATACTATTTACTATATTGATCAATAAGGATAATTATTGCGATGAAGATTTTCATTGTTGTGTGGTGCTCGATGTGATTCTCTTCTCCACATGTTTTCAACTTTTTTATCTATCAAACCACCATTATCACCAATTCCAGGTCTT
Organism: Hoplisoma paleatum; assembly: GCA_028565875.1. Classification (NCBI taxonomy): domain Eukaryota; kingdom Metazoa; phylum Chordata; class Actinopteri; order Siluriformes; family Callichthyidae; genus Hoplisoma; species Hoplisoma paleatum. Next base: position 1,995,931 of record JAOTRQ010000003.1, on the reverse strand, counting down.
TTCTTTTAAGCAATCTTTGAGATCAGTGGTAAGAACAACACCTGCATGCATGGACATCCCGTACATGTAAACGGAACATAAATATCAGCTTGTTTATCCTCTCATTCGTCTTCATTAATCTTTCAGTTGTGAGGGCACTTTCTCTTGAGCTGTGACAGATGGGTTCCTGTACGCTTCGGGTTTAGACGTTCTTCTCTAACAGCTCAGTGTGATGTTGGTGGTGTTTGAGCTGGTATTTAAAACATGGGCCTTGATTAATAAAGACAGTAAGCATTAAACTGTGATTATTTAATCACGTGCATGAGATTGATTATAAATGACCACAACATTTTCTAATTCTATGTTGTATGTATGTAACTTTTTTACTTTCTCACTACTGCAGTATGACAAGGAAAATTCATTTTATTGTTGTTTTTAATCAACAGCAATGTTCTCTTATAACATTTAAAAGCAATTGTATGAGTTGCTGGTGTAGGTACATTTGCCTTGTGGGTAGAACTTTGGGCTGTCGATCGAAAGATTGTGGGTTCAAATCCAGAGCCTGCTTCCCAGCCATCGTTGGATCCTTGAGCCCTCAACCCCGTCTGCTCCAGGGGTGCCATACAATGCCTGACCCTAACTTTCATACAAACTGGGATTGCGAAGAAATAATAATATTGTAATGTACATCTGTATATGTCTAATAAGAAAACCCGTAGAGCCATTAGGTTTTCATTTAAACAAGGTAATCTGATCCGATCAATAATCTTCACCTGAAACCTCTAGCGGTATGTTCTGCTGGAGATGAACTTCCTTCATGGGGGCCTCAGGCAGAAAGAAGGGTCGGATCATGTAAATAGGGGCTGCCATCATTAGCAGACATGGAAAAGGGGATGTGAAAGTACAAGTTGGCCTATTTGTCTGCAACTGGACATTTTGCTGTCAAACGATACCCAGCCCACAAGAACAGACTGAACATTCCTTCAGAAGTCCCAGATGAGACTGGGTTGGAAACTCCTGCCCACATTAGACCGAGTGTTTATACCTCCTTCTGTCTTTTATTCTGTTCCAGCTTTGTCCCCCATGTTAACAGATGGATTCTTAAGATACCGTACATTAACTTTACTTGGTGGTATTATGGAAAGGCTCTTAAACTAGGTTAAAAAAAGTCCTTTTCATATTTCCGCTGCAGGGTACCTTTCACATCCCGACCTCTCGCCGATGTGGAATTATACAGTCGAAATATTATTATTCACCAGAGCCAGATTTGTGACCCCTTGCCATTTACAAAGGGAAAAATCCGTCCCTCATATTGGCTGTACAGTGGTCTTGTTATAATGAGATGGCAAAAGTCAGTAGGACAGAAACATGTGATATTAATAAGTCCAATAAATTGCCCCCAGGGGTTTTTTGTTTCCTCTATCAACCACCTAGGATATATTCAGTATTTCTATTCTCCTCTAGAGTATCTGTCATTTAAGGATCACCCAGCATAGCTTCTTTTTGCCTCTGGCCTGTGTTTAAACTAAATGACCAGACTGAGGATACCGTTTTTTGGAGTCCATATAGACTCCAAAGCTTTTTAAACACACGACAACCTGAGAGATTGTGAGTAAGAAAGTAACCTGTCCAGGTCCCTGAGTGTGATGTGTGGTGTTGTCGTTTCCTCACATCACCGGTGTTTGCATGTTCTCTACGTGACTCTGTGGCTTTACTTTGGCCGTTCCGGTTTCCTCACACCGTCTAAAAAACATGCAGGTAAGGCAAACTGAAGATGCGAAACTTTCCATAACTGTGTATGATGTGACTTGTGTAATGAATAGACCTTTCCTGTCATGGATGTTATCTAGACTTGTATGAGGTGCCCTTGAGCAAGGCACCCAACCCTTAACTGCTCTCTAGGCACCATGGCTAGAGCTCACTTCTGCCCCCTAGTGTGTGCTTACTTCACGGATTGGGCTAAATGTGGAGAATTAATTCCTAAGTGTGTAAAATCACAGTGGTGAATAGAGTATTCTTTATCTTTATGTACTTAATCTTTATCGGCTGTGGTTACCCATAATGGGTGCTGCCAAAATAATAAGAATATGCTGCTTGGCGTTGAAAGCATGATGGTCATTCTGTGGGATGTTGATGTTGCAGCAGCAGTTCAGCTCTCAGTCTAGCACGTTAGATCACTCCACTACTTAAAAAAGTTATAAAGTAGGACAAACAACAATCTTGCATGGCTTTATCACTTTTCTGTATTTTTCACCACCTCTTCTCAAAGATTCTACCTGCTTACCGTGAAGGAGCTTTTCAAGTCTTTATTGCATCAGTATTGCAACCTCAGTGGAAACGAGAGATGACCGTTTTAGCAATTTACCTCAAATATCTTGTCAGGATCCATGAAAATGACGTCGTTCAGCCTGGCATTTTGTCAGGTCTTGCACGGACAGTCTCAGTATGGTCAAACCGAGGTGGGCTTCTTAGTGAGAACTAACGAACCGAGCTTAGATTATAACCCACATCTTACGATGAAGTGCACTTCTGCCGAACGCTTTCTTTCATGCTGACGGATCAGATCCCGTCTGATGAAGCCTCCAGTGTCTCAGAGCTCACAGCTTTCCGGAGCTTTCTTCAGAGGCATCGCTCTTTCATCCAGACGATTTTAAACGAAGCTTCCATGCTAATGTATTACCCAGTTCGGTCACAAGAGACGTCTCTGGATGTCACCTTGGTGTTCTTGTATAGAAGACGTCTTTAAGGATCTTTGTTTTGACTGTGTCATTATATGGTTTCTCTGTGGGTTTTAGTTTATAAATCAGACCACTCGTCATTTCATAGTTGGCGCCACGTTGTTTATAACCATATTTGTTCTGTTCTGCATTTGTGTTCCGGATCTAATAATAATTTTCAATGGGAACATTTTTTATAAAACATGTTCCATAGTAAATAAGTTCAGAAACCTATACATTATGTTATCTGTACATTTACTCCTGAACATCACTAGATCCACTGGATTCTGAGATAGTTATTACATCACAATAACATGTAAGTCAAAACGGCCTTTGGATGGATGGATTTTATTACAACTTGGAGCAGTCGAGACCCACATGGAAATACAGAAGTGAATAATATGTCCTCTTTGAGGCATAATTTACGATCAAGGGTATATTTTGGACAACATTTGTTTTAGGTAAAGCTGGTTCGAACAAGAAACATTGTACATATTAAATCCTGATTGGATTTATCAATAAACAAATTCTTCAGTAAGAAAAATGAGTTAGACGAGGGTGACAGTGGCACGGGAAAACCCTTCCTAAAAATACAGGGTGAAAGCTTCAGAGGTACCAGAATCATCCTTCTTAGGTGGACTGAATGATATTTTTTAAACTCCCCACACATTTGGTTGACTGATAACACGGTAGCATATTAGCTACACATTAGCTTGTAGTTCGTGTACTGTGTGTGTGTGTGTGTGTGTGTGTGTTTGTCCACGCATATGCCGGTGCTTGCTTAAATCCAGTGTGTGTTAATTAGGTGTCCGGACCTGACAATGTACCGGTTGGGAAGCGTTTATCTGATTGATTGGGCAGCATGTGTGTGTGGCTGGATGGCGCTGCTCTCGCTGCCCAGCCAATCCGTCACGCCGCTGTTCGTGTGGACAGCAGCACTACATTACAGCATCGTTAGCCCAGCGCTCCCCTGAGCCCCCATTCTCAACACACCCCATTATCAACTCCCACAAGTCCCTCTCCGCACTGCCTCCTTCATCCGTCTCCATGTCTCTTTCTTTTGAGTGTGCATGACCAAAGCCTCGATGATTCCGCACTCAGATCGAATCATTTACGTTTCTTTACCATTCCTACATATCTGCAGATTTAGATACGTTAACTGATCTCCAGCCAGTCACTTGTGTTTCACAGCTGTATATCAGGGAGACTAATTACATTAAACATTAAACGATGTTACATATATATTTGGTTTTCCACCATGCACTGGTTCATAAGAATAAAAAGTATGCGTATAAAAAGTTTTAATCCTCACTTTTTGTCCATGAAGGGAGAAGGTTTCATGCCCCACCATAGATTGTTGCCCTGTCAGGTGTGTTACATCATTGCATCTAGTAATTATGATGAAACAAGTTTTGTGGCAACGGTAAATGGAAAACCCAAAGTGAGGTCTGTATGGGAACTGTTGTTGCATTTAACCTAATCTGTGCAGTGAAACACACATTTATACACTCCAATGAACACGCACTAGGGGGCAGCAGTGGGCACATGTCGGCGCGATGGTCTCATCACGTGCCCTGTTCTCCAACCACTATGACTTGCATAGTGGCATTTAAACTAAATTTATGAATTAATGAATCAAATCGAATCTTAGATCTTAATCTAAGTGTCTAATTATTGAAGGAAACATGCATGTGGAGAAGGTGAGGAAGGTGGCTCCTCTTCAGTACCTGTCTGATCAAAGCGCTGGACCTTTCCTAACATCTCAGCTTCCACTCTCATCTCCGACATCAGTCCTTGTTAAGATTTTCCTACCCCCGCCCCTCCATTCGTCCTCAGGCTATTATTCCTGCCCTCTGTTTCTCAGAGAGAATAAGAAATTCCAGCTATCATCAAGCCCAGATCAAACGAGGTCTCGGCTGAATTCACTGTCAGAACAAAACCATTTGTTCCTGCGGCTCGCTCCAAAGGCCTCGTCCCCGGACCTCTTACTCCTTCAAGTGTGTTTAATGTACTTTCAGCAGCTGGCTCCCCCAGGCCCGTCTGCCACTGCTCATTTTGGAAAACATGGCAGCGAACGTTAACAGGTTTGATCTGCGTGCCTATTTTCCTGCTCTTCAAGAAGACACCAATAATTATGAAACATACTAATAATAATAATAGTAGTAATAATTAAAGCTGTACTGATGCACCACAGGTTTGCACACTTGCCACAATTCGAAATGTAAATTATTTTATATTACATGGCCCGGTTGATGTCATACAGTTGCCAGGTACGAGACTTTCCAGGATATTTTAAACACAAATGTTTTCCAGGTTACTTTATTTGTATTATTAATGTATTTATATAATGTTGTATTTGTTTTCAAATTTAAATACAGTTTTTTTTTGCTTGTATTTCCAGCTAATGATATAGTATTTTTAAATCAAATAAAATCTAAACAATCCATCCATCTATTATCTAGTTTTGCCACCGTTTAATCTTATTTAGGGTGTGAAACACACTGGGCGAATATACTAAACACCTGAACAGGTCATTCGTCTGTTGCAAGGTACACACACACATAAGCATGTACGTGCACACACTCACAGACAGGACAATTGAAGTATCTCCAATTACCTGGCTGCATGACTTTGGACTGTGGGAGTAATCCAGTGTACATCTGTGTTACCCATAAAAGGGAATCACACACATTAGGAGAGATAAAAAAAATAAAACTTTGTCATAATTTATTTTAAATTCCTATGGTGTATCAGTATCGCAAATTGCATTGAATTGTGGGTAAGGTGTCACATTATCACTAATAATCACTAATAATAGTAGTACATAACAAAGCTTGACAACAGGAAAAGATTCCACAAACACAGGAATTAAAAAAAAAACGACAATACTGTATTTTGTAAAAATGTACAAAAGATATTTACATAACCAGGTCAATACATGATCTGTTCACATATAAAAAAACTATTAACTATACTTATTAATGTCACGTCAGTTTTAGAGTCCAAAGTCTGACACATTTAGTTCAAAGAACATGCTCAATTACTGGCTCCAGCTTTCTTTGGGTTCTGTTGGTGAATAAAGAACACAACGATCTTGCATTTCCACCGGAACCAGGAAAAACGTAAAAACCTCCTTTTTCCTTCTTTTTCTAATAAACGAATACAGAAACATCAACAACGGTGTGATTATTTTTGTCCTGTTATTTACATATTGTACATATTTCTTCAAGAGAGTCAAATTCTGCACAAGTGTCTTTATTTATTTATTTTTGCTTCCTGCATATGCATTTGCATAGCAAGGCACTTAGTGCTCTTATCCCAAGACCTTAAAAGAACATACAAAAATACTGACCTGAAACTTTTCAATTGTTCAGTTTTTTTATATACAGCACATATATTTATTGGTCTAAGGCAGATTATGGCTTTTGTTTTAACATAAGGGAATCTACAGGACCACAAAATCTCTACACTAGTACTATACCAGATACATATGTATGTAAAAAAGAATTCCCTATTTGTTTAGTGTAAAATCAGTCACTCTTCTTCTTTCCTTACATCATATTTAAATCATGTAAGACTTTCTAAGACATCATGTTTAGAAATTTGCTTTCTTCGGCCAGCGTGGTCAGCATAGAAGTCATGTCTCCGATGGCCATGTTACCGACTCCAGCCGGCACGGAGGGCAACGTTACGGAGTTGCTTGGCGTGGTGAGGCGGGAGGATTCCTGCGACAGGTTGCGGAGTATACTGGGACTGAATGTTCCTGACATCAGGCTGACGTGGTCAGCGTCATCCAGAATGGCATCGAAGTCGATCTGGGTTTGCTCCATATTATCCACCGTGCTGGAGACCTGATTGTTTCCAGGGGAGCTCACGTCGGCCATCAGGACCGCATCGGCGGCTGATTTGTTGAAAGAGCTAGTCTCGAACATGTGGATTTGCCCAGTGTAGAACATGGTGGAGCTTTCTGTTGTGTTAGTGATAGGCTTTTTGGGGCTAGCTTCCGAAGCGTATGCAGGGCTGAAGTGAGACTGCGGGTAACCAGGTTGCTGTGACCCCGAGTGCTGTCTGCCGAAGGGTTTGGGTTCTGTGGGCGGTCTGGGCTGGAGCAGACCGTGGTTTTGGTTCATAACATCGTAGCTCTGCTCGGTTCCGGTATGGGTGAAATCTCCATGATAATCCTCGCAGGTTTTACTTTGACTGAAATCCGACTTTGTTCTTATCCGATTATTTTGCACGTGCACGGGCTGCAATGTTTTCCGACATGGGCTGGACAAACCCACATTTCCTCCTGTTATATTACCACATGATGGATGCTGCCTGTCGTTTCTGTCACTATCCTGGTGGTATCCATGCTGGGCATGAATATACTCGGTCTTGATGGCTTGTTGCCTCACAGGAATCTCGGCACAGTTTATCCTCTGCTGAACACCGAGTGCAAGGTTCTGACTCATGATTTTGACCTGCTGGTTGGATTTATGGTTTTGAAATGGTCCACAGTTCTGTTTTTGCTGGACCGCGGGGATGTTTGTCCAGTGCTGCGGCTTGGTTTGGCTGGAGGATGCTTCTATCGTCCCTGAGCTAACCTCGTTCCACTGCACAGGCATGTGGCTCTTGCTGGCACTGAGAGCTGGATTCTGATGTGCTGGACTTATTTGGCAGGGAGCAGAGGTCTGGCGGGTAATTCCGTTCCCAGTGGCGTCCACTACCGCCATGCGTCTCTGGAAGAAACAAGCCTGAGGCGAAGCAGCACCATTACTCAGGTAGCCCTGGTGACGCTGGTACCCAGATACTGATGGTTGTGTCAAATTTCCATTGGAAGCAAGGTACTGAACCATATCATCCGGTAACATTAGGTCTTCATCGATAGGACCATTAACATCGTTTGCCATAGTCTCCGTGGTCATATTCTCAGAGATGCTAGGAGGCCGGGGAAGGGGTGGAAGATGCTGTAGATTACCGTCTGAACGTGTATGACCCTGCATTGTCAAATGTCGGCTAGCGGGCGAGTGTTGGGACGGATTGACATTGATCATGCTATTAAAACGCTGCCTCTGCTGGAAAAGATGTTGATCTGCAACTTCCCGTCTTATTGGCTCACTTGCACGTCGCCCAAAACTTCCCGCAACCTCATGGGGCATCATGTTAGTTCTAGCATAATGAGTATCACTGCTCCTCCTGGGCACTGTTGGGATTCCAAGTGGGTGCAATGACATCTCGTGGCAATCTCCCAAAAAGGCCATACGGGTCTTCAAGCTCATGCGTTCCATATTGGGAAGAGGCGTGGGTGGAGCGCCCCCAATGGCTGCAGCATATTTCGCTTTTAGTCGGTACTGTTGGGCAGGCGTGAGGCTGAGCAAGTCCGGCAAACCTTCACACAGGCTGGCCTCACTGGAGCGACGGGAAAGGTCTGTAGAGATAGGGTCGTACGAATCCGCCGAGCTGATGTTGTTAAGGCGGAGTCCGGTCTGAGAAGCCTGGCTGGAGCGGCGGCTGGAGTAACACGGCGAGATGCCAGAGGAGCGGCGGCTGAGCGTGTAGGCTGAGCTGAACTGACTAGCCAAGCTGTCCCGACGCTCCACTGGCTGGCACAGGACGGTTGTCTCGCCAGGGCAAAGGTCACTCAGACGTGGGCTGGTGATGGGCAGGGAAAGATTACCAAGATGTCCGGAGCTCTCCAGTAGGGACCCTTAAAAAGAATTCAGATCTTGTATTAGTATTAAATAATAATAATCATTAATAAATTAACAATTATTAATAATTTGGATTTATATCGACAATTTCTTATACTTAAAAGCACAACTTGCTTTGCATATTTTGTTGATTGTGCTTATATAAGTTGTGTATGTGCACCAGTCTGTCTAACTGCTAATACTAATAGTAAATTATTTATGTTTTTATAATAAATGTTATGTATAGCTGTGCTATATATAAACATCGTCCCTGATGTTTAGACATATATTAGAAGTATATTAAAATATGCAACGTATTGGAAATGTTACTATATGGAATTTTAGTAAGAGTTCTGTCAGCAGCCCGTGTTTATGACAGTAAACATTTTCTCCAGGCCTGTAGGGGGAACCTACAATGGAAAAGAAAACCAATCAATGGTTGTCTAGTGTGTCTTTAAGGCTGCTCTACAAAAGCACATTATTTGCTGTTTACATGGAAATTGAGCTCAAAAAAATGAATCGATCAGTTATGGGGTGTTTTTGGTCCAAGGTCACAAGATAAAATGCCATGACATGGCAAAATCTGCCACGTCAAGACCAGTATAAACATGGAAATGGCGAGGAGACCGACATCAGTGGACCATAAACCGTAGTCAACATGGCATAAAATCATGAATAAGAGCGATAGTCTATAAATATTACCCATTTTAAAGAAGACATTTTAAACCACAGACTTTATTTAGGACTAAAATAATGTAACAATCTTACCACTGGTAATAATGGGTGGCAGCTTCATGTCGGAGGTTTGTGGAACAGCATTTGCCCAGGAGCACGACTCCCTAACCGTCTTTAGCTTCTCTTGCTTGAGGTGGTTCAGCCTGTGTGCTGGACTGGCACTCCTGTGTAGATGGAGACCCATAATGCCCGTGGAAACAGTGGAGTCTACCAGGTGCACATCGTCCAGCACGCTCAGGTCTCCCATGCCCCCCTCGCCGGGGCCCAGCAATCCTACTCCACCGTCATGGTAGGTGGCACTGCCAAGCGGTGATGGCTGGCTGCTACATGATGACTGACCACCAGGGCTGGACTGATACATCTGTTAAAGAGATGAGATGAAGATGAGGCAAGGCTGGGCAGTAAGGTTGGCTTAGTGGTTACGGTACTGAGCTAGAGATCAGAAGGTCACAGATTCAAGTCCCATTAATGGTGCTTACTTAACCCATCCCGTTCATCATCCTGTCAATCCATCCATCTTTCCATCCATCTACCTATCTGTCCATTCATCTGTCCATCCATCTATCCATCCATCTGCCCATCACTCAGTCCATCTAACCACACAGATATAAGGTTCAGTGTACAAATGGACTCTTGCTTCTTTTGGAATAGCATTAACCTATTGCGTCCGAGACCCTGCGTCCTCATATGAGGACATTACATTTCTGGTTCTCTGCACCATTCTACCTCATTTTTTTTGGCCTCATATGGACACAC
>JAOTRQ010000003.1:1960609-1975606 GCA_028565875.1 Hoplisoma paleatum | reverse complement strand
CTATTAGTCGATTAGTTGGAGTAAATGACGACCACTGGTCGACCAACAAAATCCTTGGTTGTGGACAGCCCTAGTTTACAGTGTGTGTGTGTGTGTGTGTGTGTGTGTGTGTTATAAGTATTTATTTAATGTGTACATTTTGCCGTGTGTGTAAAGTGTGCAGTATGTTTACAGTGTGTATATGGTTTATGTCCAGTACCTTAGACTCGGCATCGCTGTGCGTGCTCGAGTTCAGTCCCGAGGCCGCGAGTGTCTGGTGTCTGGAGAAAGTGGGCGAGGGCTGGATGAGGGTGGGCGTGTGTCCAAATGCACTCAGGCCTCTTTGATGTGAGAGCAGTTGCTGGTACGCTACTGGGTTGATGGAGTGATGGAACGGAAACGACGGACTGGGAGAAGAAATGTAGACGTGTAGACGATTAGATGATTAACCATGTAAGAAAATAAAAAGCTGGACTCCTGAGTCAAATAATAGTTCATTGATCCAGATTGATGTTTGCTGATGCTGCCAGATGTTGGGTACCAAGGGCTTAAGGGGCTAGGACATGATCCGTAAATGTTTTTATCAATAAAATTACTCAATGCATGAAATTCATTTGTTATTCTGTTTGAGTGGGACTATATAGGCCAATTGTCAGAGATTGGGGTAAAGGTTACCTGATGCCCCCAATAGAGGTGGCTGAACTGGAGCGAGAATTGTTGATATACGCCACTAAAGAGTTGGGTGAAGTTCTGATCATGGTCTGCAGGTCGATACTGGCATCCGAGAGTGGAGAAATGGACAGGGCTCTTTTCCGGCTCAGCCTGGGGGTGAGACGTGGACTAGGAAAGCGTGAAACTAGGAAAAAAACAAAATACAAAGATTTATTTATATATATGTGTGTGTGTGTGTGTGTGTGTGTGTGTGTGTGTAACGACATCAACATCCTGAAATAGGGATGCAACGATTTATCGAGAATTGATTTAAATTGTTGAATCTTTTAAGTTAAATCTATATGAAAACAAAATTTTATATGAATCTATTATTTATTTTTATTTATACAGTTTTTTAAACGACATTAAAAAGAATATTAATAAAAAAAAATTTTTTTATATGCGTTTAACCCAATCCGTGCAGTGAAACACACATTTGCACACACTAGTGAACACACACTATTGGGCAGAAGTGAGCGCACAGGCTCGTAGAAATGGGCAGTCATAACTATAACCGTAACCATCACCATAACCACAGCATAACCACAGCACCTGGGGAGCAGTTAGTGGTTTAGGTCACGTCAGTCATGAACTATTGGTTCTAGGAATTGAACCGGCAACCTTCTGATCACGAGCCCGGTTCTCTAAGCACCTGAACACAGCTGCACCATGGCTGTTAAGTTGTTAATACATTAATCTATAATGTCATGTGTATGCAAAAACATACCACTGCTCTGTAGTGTGTGTGTGTGTGTGTGTGTGTGAGAGAGAGAGAGAGAGAGAGAGAGAGAGAGAGAGAATTATTATTGACTGGCTGTACAACATAACTTTTGTTATGGAAGTTGTAGCTTAGTGGCTAAGACACTGAACTAGTGATCAGAAAGTTGCTAATTCAAGCCCTACCACTGCCAGGGAACTACTGTCGGGCCCTTGGACAAGGCCCTCCATTGCTAAAAGCAAAATCTAAAAAATGTAAATATACAGCGCAGATTAAACATTTATAGGAATTATAAGTCAACGATAGTTAATAAATTAATAAGCTGTTAATTTGTCTTTATTTTATGTTTTAATATATCAGATTGTGAACTCACATTGTGGGTCGAGTGCATCATTACATCGCTCGTCTCGAGTGTGTGTATCGTCGTAGAAAAATAAATTGTATCAAGAACGAAATGAGGCATCTCCATCATGACCATCATCAATTCATCACACATCAGACCTGATTCATAACCGGTTCTGTCTCATGGACGTCCCCGGCTGATCCGACGCCTCCGACGAAGCCAATTTTACCCAGTCCCCCCCCCCATGACCACCAACAATCATCACTTAATCTACTTTATTTTCCGCTAACCTATTTTCCCTAATTTCCCCGTTTCTCTCTTATGCGCCTTGCACCCCTGAAATGAGCGGATGTCTGAAAACGTGGCATCTTTTACTACAGGGGCTTGTGATTGTCTGAAACTGAAATATTATTCTCTCTGTCTCTGCAGCTAAAGAGGAATCTATAGAGTGGCTGTGGTGGCGGATTGTATTGTGTCATTTCCCCGTTCAGGTAACCTCTGCGCTATTTCGGGTAGCGCGTGTGCCAGGTGGGACGGTGTGATCGATGCTAGTACGCTCACTCTCCGACACGCAGCCCCTCTGGAAATAGCGCGGCTCTATCAATAAGAGCTTCAGATCGAGTCTCGCCTAATAGCCTGTGCTAGACGGAGGCCGAAAATGAGAAACGGCGGCTAACGTGGACGGATACAGAGAGCAGAAATGTATGTGAACTTTAAGCAGGATACAGAACAGAGTAATCAGGCATCCGTATCTCTACCTCGAACTCGTCCTGACCTCTGATTAGCGTGGAATGATGAATCGGTGTAAGATTTACTATAATTACAGAGATAACAATCAACATTCTGTATCGGTTTGGTAAATGAGGGTAATTTAACACATTTCGTTAGAATTAAAAGGCAACGAGTCTGATAAACTGAACAGAAAAGGAATGTGCTGTTCGTATTTTGAACGTACAGTAATTCTACACATTCATCACTAGGCACTGTTGAGTCACAGTATTATGACCTCATATTAAAAGTGACTGTCATGTGCACAGAAAGGTCGACAGAATTGCAGAAGCTTTAAGCAATTACCTGCTCCCACAGATACTCTAGTGGGTTCAAGTCTGAAATTAGCAGGTCAGGGTACATTGACATTTTCAGCATTTAGCAGACGCCGTCATCTAAAAGTGACTTGCAACTACATCAAAACACTGTTCTGTGAGCAACTGAGGGTCAAGTACCTCGCTCATGGGTCCACCAAGTCATCACTGACCTTGAATAGTACCTAGAAGTCCAATATTGGACATTTCTGATCATCCTGGTAACGTCCTTCATGAGCTGCTCTGCTATTGCAGTTATTGAAAATAGTGGCCATAATAAAGTGAACCAACACTGTCTAAACACTGTTTAATTTGAACTAAAAACACTGTTAACGTTAAGACAGTAGTTTCCAACTCTTTTTTCTTATGTGTGTGTGTGTGTGTGTGTGTGTGTGTGTGTGTGTGTTTTAGCCCAACAGGTGCTAGACATTAGTGCTGGTGTTGGCAAAGCCATGTGTGAATATGTGTGTGTGATTAAGGGTTGTAACCAGAAGCTCAGGCAACCGGACGTTTATAATGATTCCATCACAGCTCTTGCCAACACAAGCAGTACACAAACTACTGCTGTGTGTGTGTGTGTGTGTGTGTGTGTGTGATTATTATTATTGTCCTGTACTTACACTTGGCTGTACAACATACCTTTAGGGTAGTAGTAGTCTAGTGACTACAACAATTAATGCGGGTATAGTCCTGCCAAGTTGGTACTGCTGGGCCCTCGCACAAGGCCCTTAACCCTCAATTGTTCAGACTATCTACCATCATGCCTGTCGCTCTGGATAAAAGCATCCGCTAAATCTCGAAAATGTAAATGGACAGTGGACAGTCAATTTATAGAAAGATATGTGTCAGCGATCCTACTGTCCATGTAAGTACTTTAGAGTTTTGTGTTTCTGTCTTTGTTGCGCTAACTCAAGTTAACACATATAAAAATCATGTTTATTTAATGGTAGTAAAGCGTAAACACTGAGGAGGTGGAGCGTTTATGGCAATAGCTTTTTAGCATAAGTAATGTAGCTCAAAAGAGTGTATTGAGAAAAGGGTTTAAACTAGTAACATCTCCTCATATGAAAAAGACATATTTTGTAGAGCCCATAAACCTTCTATAACTTTAAAAAAGTATAATATGTCACTCCTAAAATGCTACATATATTAACGTTAAATAAATGTAATGTTACATTCACGTAAAATGATTTGCATTCAAGCATTTTCTCAGATTTGTTCATTCAGATTTCACTCATTTATCATTATTTATTACTGAGTTATTAAGTTTTGGCTTTGACCAGGGTATGGCCTAGTCAAACCGATTACAGAAAAGCAAAAGACAAAACAGGAGTCACAGAGGTTTTTGTTTTTAGAAAGCTGACAGTTCGGCCCACGTTAAAGGTTGAGCAAATGTTTGCTCAGTGTTAAAGATGGGACCGTAAGCCACTGGATTTTATTGGATAATTATTCTAACACAACTCTAATCACTTCCAGCTTTCTCTCTCTAGTCGGACGAGCAGGCATGTGACGGTAGACGTTTGATAGCGATCAATGTGTTAAGTTGGACTTATTGGAGGAATCATGTCTGACTAGGAGCGACTGTGTCTCCACACCGATCTGCCGTGGGATAGATTTAAGCTGAGTGCCTCCGGTTAACCTTAACTTTGAATTAAGATTGAAAATTGTGGATACAAAGTTGCGACAGAGATGTCAAGAGATTGAGTCCTGATCCAGAAAAATAACCGTTTTAATAATGGCACAAATTCTTTAGATGACGATGATGGATCAGGCCTGAATTCTTGACCCCCTATAGTGAGGCTCCACAGGTTTAGGGGGCCCCTTGTTGGACAGTAAATGCTTTATTCTAATTATTGACCAAGCTGAGTCTGAAGCTGAAAAAAGGAATGCACCCTGGACAAAGTTCTAGTCCATCACTTATTGACTAGCCACTTCTTTAAGGGTTGAGAAATTTAAAGACGTCTAACTTAAAACTCTTTTTTTTATTTTTTTGGGGAGTTCAAGATAAACTACCCGTTAAATGAAACCAGCGATGCCCGACTTTTGTCCTCATCTTGTGTCCCGGCATCATCTAAAAAGCGCTCAGCCAGCAATCCAAACTGGATCATCATTCCCATTTCAGGTTATGCTACGAGTCCTGGTGTCTGGTTTCAATAAACAGTTTAATAAACGACACACAACGGCTGCGGTATGCCAAAGCTCTGGAACCAGCGATGCCAGACACACCAGACGTTCGTCCCCTTTTAAGGTGAGTTAAAATAAAGTGTGAATGGAAACAGGTATTTATTGTTAAACACACAATTGCCCCGGAGATAAAGACTCTTACGAATGTCAGCTCGGTGTTCGCACGGCGTGTTTACGCAGTGTTGGCACTGACTGTGGGAAAACTAGTGATGTGAATGAAGTCCGTAAATTCAGCCAATGTTTAATAAATATTTGGTTGATCTTATTTTATTCCTGAGGCCTGAAAGGTTCGTAACCTTTCCACAAATTTGCTGTTTGAAATCCAAATAACTGATCCAAGAATTGCCTTATTTTTCTACCTACTACGTTGTCTTCAGAAATAAACACTATATTCAGTGTAAAAGATTCAGCACCGGAAGCTCACTGATTAAATAAGGCAATCCCAGAATTCAGTGCTGAATGACTTCTGCGTAGTGAAGGCAGTGAAGAATCGTTCGTGTAGAATGAACTCAAGTGAAACCATACGAATAAAAAAAAGTATCAATTCAATTAGGCAACAGGGTGTTTGGAATCGATTAATAACATTCCGATTGGTTTTAATGAGAAATTAGATTTGAGATACGAGCTAGTTGAGACACGAGCTGGATCACGGAACGAATGTAACTCAAAACAAACTCAATACTCAATGGTTTCAATACACTTAAAGTCTGATTCAATGTCATGACTGTTGTGCGTTGGTGTGTTTTGTGTAACTCACTGTCCATTGGGCTGATGTAGTCCGGAAGATGAATGGCGGCGGCGGCAGCGGCTGCAGAACCAGCCGTGATTAAGTCACCGTACGGACTCCTGTGACTCGGCATCGGGTGATAGAACTCGGCTCCAGGAGGAGGAGGCGGGAGACCGAACAGTCCTCGTTCCTTCAGGTGCTCAAGAGCTACTGCAAGGAGAAATAATTAAACGTTTATTTCATAACCTTCATGTACAATCTCACCCCCTCCCAAACAAACAAACAAACAAACAAAAAAACAACTGTTTCTCTACGTTTTTGTGAGGATTTATTTGAAGGTTGAAGTGGAGCGGTAAGAACACAGAGCCACAAAAGCAATTCACTCAGACCTTCTGCACCCACTAAAGTTCAGTTAAAAGTGTCAGAAGCAATACGAACGTAAGAGTCAAATCTGCTTTACACACCCGAACATGCAGACCACAAGTCCACCTTAGCATATGGTTCACATTTACACACAGTTACAAGGTACTGACGTTACACCGCTCCCACTGTGCTCCCATGAATGTGTACATTTCTCACTCGGTGTGTGAACGCGCCGAGCGCCATATTGAACAAATTACCACTGACTTCCAACAATTAGCAGTAATTGTGTTTTGAAACTCACCTCTGTGCCACGTCTCACCCAGTCTGTGCCTGTCTAGTATATAAAGCTAGTATTTAAGCTAAGATTTTGCATCATTCATATTCATTAACGTTTTTTTTCATTTTCCAAGCTACCCAAGGACGACGGCGCACCCTTGCGACTCCCTGTAATTCTGTCACCTCTTAAGATTTCGTCCTAGAATGTGTTCTTCTTTTTTTTTACACCCTTTGTGAATTGATTTAATGTTGTTAATTTATCTTCTAATGCACGGGATCGCCTTATTAAATTCAAGAAGGCCTTCCAACCCACTTAGTCCGGTCGTCCTTACCCAGAAAACATGATAGCCAATTCTGCACGGCTGCAAGCACTGTCCAGTTGTGCCCGCGGCATGGACCCCAGACAACAGAGCCAAGACTAGAACTTAGACTAGGGTGTTCTAAATGTTGGTGCTAGTTCGCTAGTGAAATATACATCAGTGTCATCTGAGCAACTTCCTCAAAAGAGGTTTTTTATTTGCACCCCATCTTTAACCAACTATCTACTACGAGGCAAGTTAAAGCACCTAGAAGATTTGAACCCAAATCCATGAAAAGACTAATAAAGCGATGACATATCAGTCCGTGAATCAATGACATAACTGTTGACGCGTTGTGTAACTCACACAGCATCAAACTGTTTCTAGTTGGCTCAAGAAGCACCTAGAAGATTCAAACCCACATCCCGAGACGCTAGTTTGTTACACCACACTACCCTCCGCACCCCATTTGCTTCTTCAGACTCATAAATCAGAGCTGAATATAAACAACAATAAGATACGTCCTGAATATCTCAATCCTCATGCTGTGCTTCGAGCCGGCTCGGCTGTATCAGCACATAAACCTAAACAAGCGAATCTTCCTTTCAAGGCCACATCCACCCATCTGCAAGTTAAATCAGCCCATGCTATCTTCTTCTCCTACGTTCCGGCTTTATCGCTGTCAGGATCTCCTGCACGCTGCTTATTTAAGTTTAAAAGCACACAGCCATTACTGTCGACAGACTGTAAAAGGTGATTTATTTGCTATTTGGCCTCCGCGCCTCAGCCCGTTGTAGTAATTCAGCATGAAAGAGAAAAATGTCAGCGGGACGGGTGGATTTCTTTTCACTCATTTGTTTCCACCCAATGAACCTTCCACACAGTAGAGAAAATACTATGTGGGAAAGATGTCAGTGTATAGCTGTTATAAAGAATGGATTTTATTTCATTTATTTATGTACTTCATTTAATATTAAATGCAGTATGAATTGAATGAAAAATGAATCATCTGCATTTTATATTAACAGACATTTAGATTGTTTCCTTATTCATATTAATGATCAGACATCATAACTTTCCAGACAAAGAATATATAATAAATTAAAATATATATTTTTTCTTTTAGCAAATGCTTCTATACTTATTTAGCAAACGTGAATTTAGCAACTGCTTTTATATAATGCAACCTACAATTAGAACTGTACATTAAGATAATATAATATTAAGTTAATAATATAAAAGTTACATTTATTTAAACTGAAGTATACGTATGTTGAATTAACAAAATAAACTATCAATCCTGATATAAAACAAAATGGTTCACTTGATATTTGCTAAATCTGAATTTAGAAAGAAAAATAAATAAGAAATATTTAAATCAAACTCAGTAGTGAAAGTGACTAAACACAAACTGAATCTGACTGACACGGATCTTCTAAATCAAGAAAACCTACAAACAAACAGTGAATTGAAGTGTGTGTGTGTGTGTGTGTGTGTGTGTGCTCTCACTGTCTGCAGGGCTAAGCCCGCGGGCCGCCGAGATCATAGAGAGTGTTGGGCTCCCGTGGACCGAGCGTAGGTAGTGTTCCACATGGGGGGAGACATAAGGGTGAGGGGGACTGAAAGGCGACTCAGCTGGACCACCAGGAGAAAGTCGGATCAAGGAAATATCCGAGATGACGGGACTCCCCGCTAACGTCGGAGCTCTGGGGACAAATACAGAGACACAATTAATAACCGTCATCAATAACGTCCAGTTCAAGCATCGACATTTTACTCATAAAGAAGAATCATTACAAAAGCAAAGATGGGTGATACACATCGATAGAATTTTTCCCCTATTTCTCTACAGTCTACAAACTACAGTCTAGGAATTTCTATATATTTTTTTCTGTAGCTACCCTAGCGGGCCTCTCCTAGTCTAATCCTACCAATCCAGTCCAGCACCTGACAATTCATCAGACTTTTTGACTGCACAGACGACTTCATCCAGTCTGAATACCATCCAGATACTGACTGGAAAATGCTCACTTGAAACTCCTGAGCTTAAAATGTTCCACCTGAACACGCTTTGATTTATGAACTGACGGACACAGTACACTCTGTGTATCGACAAACTCGTACCTTATAAAAAGTTTTCCACTAGCTTGACATCATTCAGGTTTATTGAACTGGTTTTCAGCCAGTTACTCATTAGTCTTTGTGTTTTATTCCATCCTGTTTGTGGCTGCTTATATATGAATGTATATACTGTACACATTATTCATATGTTTCTGTAATTATTACTTTTATATTATATTTGTATATTCCAAACAAAAATGTACTATTAACCCAATTCATGCAGTGAACACACACTAGGGGCAGCAGTGAGGGCTTGGTGCTTTGCACAAGGGCACTTCAGTCATGACCTGAAGGTTCTCGTTATTAAAGTTATTCGAACCAGCAACCTTCCAATCACAAGCCCAGTTCTCTTACCACCAGGCCACGGCTGTCCCGATTCCTCCCACTGTCCAAATTCATGTGAGCAGGTTCAGAACCTTGCTACAAGGATGCATAAATCAGTGCACTGTAGTGCCAGTGGCAAGCCTGGTTGAATTGTAGGGGTTGTGTCAGGAAGGCCATCCAGGGAAAAAAACTATGCCAAATCAATAATGGCAAATAAAAGATGCCAATGTTATAAGTTTATTCACAAAAAAGCTCCTAGTCACATCTGACTCTTGGTAGATGGTAGATACTAGAATGAAGAAGCCAGTCCAGTCCCAGATAAATAAGAGGGTTGTGTTAAAAAAGACAACCAGCACAAAAAATATGTCAAATCAGTGGTGACCACTAATGGTAGCAGCCAAAAGAAATTTATTCATTTATTTATACTAGCACTGCATGTATCTGGACAAAGTCGCCCCAGACAGAAATACAGTTAATAAATGCTGCACTGAACTTTTATTGTGAAATATGTAACGACTGCTTATTTCCACACTCGATATTTAATTGCAGCGTCCGACTAACGTGATATTTCCCACCGAGACTAATAACAGTAGCGCGTTGCAATTACACGGTCTCGTTTGTGATCGTCAACAATCAGTCTGTGTCATCATTCTGCCCCGTGTAATAACAACACAGATACAACACTGTGCTTTCACCCTATTCATCTCCCAGCTCTTAATGCCAGGCTATTGTTAAAAAAGATTTTGGTGCCAGGTTCCTGTGATGAGGACATTGTATTAGATGCCCATACTGGTATAGCGCTCGTGCCGGGCAGATGGACAGCGCACCTGTTTCTCCTGGCGATAGGCAATCAGGTGCCCGCTAGAGCCTATTCTCATGGCCACTCAGGCTAATAGAAGCTGGACTGTGATGCCCATTCACAAACCTGGCAGGAAAGAGATCCAAGCCTGCATCAAGAGGGTGCCTAGTTCAGGGTGTTTGTCACTGTGTTTGTGCTCATTAGGGGTGTTCATTTTAAGGACCCGGACCGTTTAATCTGGACATTGTACCCAAGACCTTCTTACTGTATATTATTAGGTGACTATTATTGGGTGACTATTATGACTCTACGAGCTCTTGCGCAAGGCACCGAACCCCTGCCTATTGCACCGGATATGTGTGCTCACTGCTGCCCCCTATTGTGTGTAAACCTGTGCTTTACTGCACATATTGAGTTAAAATGCATATTTTGAGTTAAAATAAAATAATTGTGTGTATAAGCACAGTGGTGAAAGTAGTATTTTAGATTCTACAGATTGTTGTAATCACATATACACTGAACAATTTCAGACGTAACGATTCAACAAGAATCGACTTAAATGGACTCAGTTTGATGATACTGTTGAATTAATGATGAAGTATATTTAATATTCACTTTAAACAGCAGGAGGGGCTGGCGTTATATTACATTTCGGAGTTGGAAACTTTCTTAGAAGTAAAAGAACCTTTATTGATGAGCTAAAATGATCATCACAAAAAAAACACAACACAACACAAAAAAAACTAATAATTTGTCTTCAAATCAAATCATGAAAAAATTGTAACGTAGTTACGTAGTTTTTTTCGCAAATCGCGGTATCGTATCATGAGTAGTCTTCGTATCATCGTGATTTAAAATCTGCGTCTTCAGTTCTACACAGCCTAGTGTTTCATCTGACAAAGAACAATCCGGAAAGGGGGAAGTGTGTGTCGGCATGTGTATCAGCGACTAAGACAAGTGGGTGGTGCAATATGTAGCCCCCAGTCCTCTCCATCTCCTGAATTCCCACAGTGCTCCACTGCGCCGCTCCGGAGATGAATCACCTGACTCTGTCACTTGAGCAGTGCTTCCCTCTCGAAAAAAGGAAAGGAAGTTTTCTCGCTCGGCTGACAGCTCTGACAAAATAACCAGCGCTCTCATTATGGTATATGCAAACAATGATGAAGCGCCCTGTAAGTAGGTGTCATGTTAGACGATCAGAGCTGGGACCTCTGACACAGCGCGCCACGACTGTAACAAAGTGGCTTGGCTTGCCACGGGCGACACCATGCTTAATTTGCCGCGCAACGTCCCTGTAATTAGATGAATTTGGCGCAGGCAGCGAGAAAGACAGCTAGATCAAGACCTTGATGAATTAGGGTTGTACTGTCAAGATCACATCACATTAATCAAGGCGACCAAGTAGTATGTGTAGACACGTCCCCCACCACCCAGCGCTCGCCGCTGCCTATGATGAATAGGCTGGCTGCTACCGGGCACACCGTATGTATCACCATCAAAATCTCTGAATTTAAATGTAAAAACACAACTTCCAGAATTCTATTGATTTATTCGACCCCTTTCTTAAGATAAACCAGCCTCGGAGGCAGACCCTGTTTCACCAGACGGATGAGGAAAATAAAGTAGTTTTCTAGCGGTACTGACAACAACAAAGTGGAACTTCAAAACTTGTTTGGCCCACTTTGTGTTTTACAACACGGAGCTCCTGATTCAGAATTCAGAAGGGAGGTAGAAGGTCCGAAGGTTAGCCTAGATTACAGGCTTATCTAGTGGTGCCTTTATTTGGGCCTTTGAGGATTTGGTTCCACAGCTGATGCTTTTTTTTTTGGGGGGGGGGGGGGGGACACATTTTGTATTCGTCAGTAGTCCATGGGGCTCTGTCATTAGTCTGGTAAAACAAGCAACAGGTAGTGTATGATAATGCCACAATATACTGTTACACGTTGGCGCACTGGTCTGATGCCAGTCTATCACCGTTGACGTCTGATTCAAATCTCGGACGTGATCAGATGTGCTGAAAGTCCTACAGTTCAGCAGCAAGTGTTTCAATATAAAACACACTCATTTTTGGGAACAGGGTGGTGAAAGTGTGTGGTGACTTACCCGTGCAAAGGATGAAGAGCATGAGGCTCATAGTGGTATCTGCCCTCGTGGTGACGCATGTCGATGGGAATCGGAGTGTGGAAAGTCGGGAAAATATGAGGGCCTGCAGATAAAGAGGGGGAAAAATTGTTAGAAGTTTAAAACAAACAAAAAAAACAAGTCAGACTTTCAAAGCCAACAATACAGTGAGACATGTCTCAGAGCAGGCCGAGCCGTTTCGTGTAAAATATTGGCACTATCACACAAGAGAAGTGCAATAAATAAATAATCAAAGTCGTCTTGAGAAATTCTACATCTTAGACATAAAAGGGATCCAACTGGGCTTTCGACAAAGAAGCGCAAGCCAGACACACTTTGAACTAGCGTTGCATGATGGACGCTATCAAGGAGAAGCAAGACCTCGACGCAAACCGTAGTTGACAGCAGGGTGAAAATACTTCCTCCGGCATGAGACATGTATGCTCTACCCGAACACACAAACACACATCATAATGACCCCAAAACATGAACAAACCCCAGTGTTAGAGAGAAGGGGTGCATTCAGAGTGTAGAAATAGGAATAAAGGCAAAGGACAGAGCTTGCTTACTAATGTTATGTGACCAATGATTGGAATAACGACACTGCAAATCTTTTTAGTAACGAGTAACCAGACTAATTACGATCTTCATCGTTACAATGTCGTTCCTGTTACAATAAAAAGTGTTACTTAATAAAAAAAGTTACTATATTGAAGCTGTTTAGATCTGGCACGCTCTTTCAGCCAGGAACTACGACTACATACATAGACTATAGGGTTGTTTTTTAAAAACATATTGAGCTGCCTTGCTTTCTACCTAGACAGCTGTCTATTATTGAGGGCTCTAGTGATCGCTTTATAAGACTTTATAAAGGCCAAATAAGGTTATTTAAACACGTAGTGTCTAGCTACAAGGCTAACACAGGTAGCATCACGGCATTCAAAACAATGTGATGAGGTGGCACAGGTGTACATTTATTTATTTAAACACAAATAATAATAGATTAATTCTTATCATCTTTGTTACATAGCTTAACAATCATAATTTCATTTTGGATGTTTGATGGCTACTTGCACTTGGTAAAAAAAAAAGAAATCCAAACAAAAGCTTTAATAAGATGTTTGTTTGCTGCTTAGCAAGACTTTACTAGCTGAAGCTGCTGCGCGTGACACAGCGTTTACAGTCAGTCCTGCTTATATTAGTACAGCATTTTTTCATTATGGCTTCTCTCGTGTGGAATTTTTATATGGAATGAAAGCGGATCGAAATTAACGTTTTCCTGTAATAAATGCGCCCCTGGCGCTCTCCAGGATGGCCCATTAAATCCGAGCGGCCTTCATTAGCCCCTGTGATAACGAGATACCACAGTTGATCTTTCTAGAAACCCAGTTTGTTTTTCACTGCGGTTTTCGGAGAGTCTTAAATTCTTTTTACAGAGTTTTGTTCCTAATTAGAGTCTTTGTTCTCTTAAGCTTCGCTTTTCTTCCCACTTCGTTTTATACAAACAAAACCAATATGCTTCTGCCTTAGAGGAACTGAGCAGGGTTTTTAGCTTCAACGTTATCACGACGTTCCGAGATGAAATCAACAGGTCTTCAAAAGAAATATGATTAGAAAACAACATCATGTTGATAAGTTCTGGTATGTTGAGTTTCTTTTCTTGCTATCAGACATTTACATCTTTAGCATTTAGCGGACGCTTTTATCCAAAATATCATATGAAAGGCTCGGACCGGAGACCTGCTGATCTCTAGCACAGGACCTTAACCACTAAACCATCACAGCCTTGTAGGAAAATGGAATACAGGAATGGAAAAATCTAAAATTATGTTTTGCACGTGATCCAGTCCCAAGAAATGCATAACATTTTAAACTTATACATATCAAATGTAGCAACCAACTTAGATTTGTTATTTCTTTTTATTAATTATGGCACTTTTATTGGAATATAAAGCACAGACTTTAAGTAGAAACATAAAGTATTACACTAATATTAGCATCGTAATACTGCACTTTACCTAACTAGTGCTCTATGTGCACATTTTATGACAGACTGGAATGTATCCAAGTTTTTAATACAGATATATAATTAGCATCACCATAAACATCCAGCACATGCTTATAAAACATGTTTTCTGACTGGACTGGTGAGGACGGTGTGTGATTTCATGAAGTCATCCTTGTTTTATACAGCGTTTCTTATGGAAAATGCCCCAGGTGGGGCTTAACTGATGCAAAACACCATAAAATGCACCTGACATTCAGAAAGTGCAGAGCACCAGAATAATGGTGCACAGCTGGTGAAAACGCGAGGTGGAGGTTCCTGAAGAGGCGGCAGTGATCCGAAGGTCCGTATGGCAGTGTTCAGATCTGACCTTTTAGCAAAAAAGCTTCCTATTAAACCTCACCAACTCAAAAGCCAGGCTGCACCATGGGACGGTGTTGTTGTGTGAGTGAGGACAGACCTCGCCAATCTCGTGAAAAGGGAAGAAGGATATTTGTGATTCTTTTGAGCAGAATAATAGAACTGTGTGAAGGAAGTAGAGGAGAGGAGGGGGGGGGGGACATGCGGGACACTTTTATTCAGCTCCCGGATCTGGTTAATGCCCCTTAACTAATGCTGGGGTGAGTTACTGGAAGGGAAGGCTGGGATCAAGGACATTCCAAGATGACAAGAAAAGAAAACTGGGTCGGCTAAATACAAACGTTTCGGACCTTCAACGTGTAGTCCTTATTAGCACTTTTCTCTGAACGGAGACCTGGTGTTTATGTTTGTTGTACAGGTCTTGGACAACCATGATGATGATTTTTACCCTACAGTCGAAATCGACCCTGGGTCACTCTGTGGTTCGTTACCGATCCCAGAGTATTTTGGCAATTTCATTTTACAGGGTAGGTTGCCAGGTCTTTCCCCAACCCTGTATCTCTACAGGGATCATGTTTCTGTGAC